>NW_018921723.1:106379-131835 GCF_002207925.1 Prunus avium | reverse complement strand
CCCCCCCCCCCAATGTGTGTGTGTGTGTTTGTGTTTGACACATTGTGTGTCTTATTTACTGAATTTTGTTTGTTTCCGTAATTGTTTTTGACTTTTGGTCCGCCTTGTGTTCTTCCATTTTCTGTGCTGAATCCAACCGTATAAAGAACGTGAAATTTGGATAAACGGTTGGAAAGTTATAGGTCAAAAACTGGACAGAGGTCGAAACTGAAAAACAGAGAAAATGAATCTGCCCAAAAACGACCGGTCGCTTTTGCCTTGCGACTGGTCGCCCATCACGCAAAATTTAAGTTTCGAATATGTGTAAAAACGACCGGTCACCAGACACTGTTCACGCACTGTTCACAGGTGATACAGTGGTGATAAAATGGTGATAGAAAATGCTGTTTGTGTTTTTCTTTAGTTTTCTTGTTTTGTTTCTCTTCTTTTACCTTCCTTTATTCATTTTAAGTTCCCAATTTGTACTGTGTTTGTGTGTTGTGTAAAATTAGTCTTCTTTACGTACTCAAATTAGAACTTATAGGAGGCCAATAAGTTCCTCGTGGGATCGACCCCATACTTACATAATCTATACCCCAATAGATTCGTGCACTTGCGGGTATTTTTAATTGGTTGTTTGCACATTAATTTGTGTAATTTTAGGAATACAACAACCGCCATGTGTTCTGCCTCAGTAGTCGACAAAGCAACTGTAGATTGCAGAATTGACCTCCAACTTACTAGACCTCCAGCACTAGTGAATACAAAACTAGTAGTGGACCTACGCTTGTCCAAATCACCTACGTAATCAGAATCCACATATCCTACAACACATTGACAAGTAACTTTATCATGTTGAAACAATAAACCAACATCCACAGTACCCAGAATATACCGTAGAATCTATTTCACAGCTTGCCAATGCCCTTTTCCTGGATTATGCATATATCTACTGACAATACTAACAGCTTGTGAAATATCAGGCCTTGTACACACCATAGCATACATCAAACTACCAACAACACTTGCATATGGAATTTAAGCCATGTAATGACTCTCCTCACTAGTTTTAGGAAACATAGAAGCACTAAGTTTGAAATGAGGGGCAAGAGGTGTACTAACCAGTTTTGAATTTTCATTCATCCCGAAACGTTGTAATACCTTCTTCAAATACTGCTTCTGACACAGACTAATCTTGCCCTTCGCTCTATCTCTTTCAATTTCCATACCTAGTATCTTCCGAGCTTCTCCTAAGTCCTTCATCTCAAATTCATTACTCAGTTGAGTCTTCAACCTTTCAATCTCCACTTTGCTCTTACATGCTATAAGCATATCATCAACATATAAAAGCAAATAAATGAAGGTTCCATCTTGTAGCTTGCGAAAGTATACACAATGGTCATAGTGACTTTTTGTGTACTTTTGCCCGATCATAAATCTATCAAATCGCTTGTACTATTGTCTTGGAAACTGCTTCAAACCATACAATGATTTTTACAATTTGCAAACCCAATTTTCCTTGCCAGCAACCTTAAAACCTTCCAGCTGAGACATATAAATCTCTTCCTCCAAATCACCATGTAAGAACGCAGTCTTGACATCAAGTTGAGCCAACTCAAGGTCAAACTGTACAACCAAAGCCAGTAGAATACGAATAGAAGAATGTTTTACTACAGGAGAAAATACCTCATTGTAGTCAATGCCTTCTTTCTGAGCATAGCCTTTAGCAACCAATCTGGCTTTGAATCTTACATTGTCTTTTCCTAAAGATTCCATCTTCTTGGCATAAACTCATTTGCAACCAATTGCTTTCTTCCACTTTGGTAACTGAACAACCTTCCAAGTCTCATTTTTATGAAGAGATTTTATCTCCTCATCCATAGATTTCTTCTACTCCACGCTCTACGAACTTCTGACAGCTTCTTTATAGGCGGATGGAATATCATCTTCAATAACGGGAAGTGCATATGCAGCAATATCAGTAAACTGAGTAGGCTTTCGAATTTCCCTTCTCGATCTTCTGGTTGCAATAGAATCTTGTTCCTATGGAGGCTCTTGGGTAGGTGCCTCCTCTTCATCATCCTCATCCTCATCATCAGAATTAACTGGAACAACTGGAGTCTTCATTAACTCCACCTGCTTTGAACTACTCATGGTCTTGGTCGCTTTAGTTTCACCTTCATGCTTGTTCTAATTAACCATAGCAGCCTCATCAAAAGTCACATCTCTGCTTACAACAAATTTCTTCTCATCTGGACACCAGAGTCGGTATCCCTTCACGCCAGTGCTAAAGCCCATAAATAGAGCTTTCTTTGCTCTTGGATCCAACTTGCTTTCCTTGACATGATAGTAAGCAGGACAACCAAATATGTGTAAATACTTGTAATCAGAACAAGGTTTACCAGACCATACCTCCATAGGCATTTTGCCCTCGTTCGCAGCAGCCGACAACCGATTAATGAGATGGCTTGAATAAGTAATCGCCTCAGCCCAAAACGCCTTGCCTAAACCAACATTAGCCAACATACACTGGATTTTCTCAAGCAAAATACGGTTTATGCGCTCCGCCACCCCATTCTGTTGCAGTGTCTCCCTAACCGTGAAGTGCCTCACAATACCCTCATCTTGACAAACTTTCAAGAAATGATTAGACTTATATTCACCACCATTGTCTAATATGAGAGTCTTGATCTTTCGACCGCTTTGCGTTTCAATCATCTTTTTCCACTTCGGGAATATCTTCAAGACTTCATCTTTACGCTTCATGGTGTACACCTATATTCTTCTAGAGAAGTCATCAACAAAGGAGACAAAATAATGGCTACCTCCCCAAGATGCATTCTTGGAAGGTCCCTAAACATCAGTGTGAACATAATCTAGAATGCCTTTAGTGTGGTGAATAGCGATGCCAAATTTCACTCTAGTTTGCTTACCCAGCACACAGTGTTCATAGAATTCCAATTTGCATGCCTTCGCACCTTTCAGTAAGCCTTGCTTGACTAATCCTTGCAACGCTTTTTCACCAGCATGCCTAAGACGCATATGCCATAACCTCGTAGTGTCTGTGCTATATGCATCAGTAGCTTCGATGATAGCTGCTCTACTAATAACTGTACCCCCTGTAAGAAATATAAGTTATTTTGTCTTGTACCTTTCATCACCACCAGTGCCTCGTACATAGCTTTAAGAACTCCACCCTCCATGGTGATCTTGAGACCCTTGGATTCCAATGCTCCCAATGAGATAAGATTCTTCTTCATATCCGGTACATGCCAAACATCACTCAATTCTCTAACTGTTCCATTATGCATCTTCAAGCAGATTTTGCCTATCCCTTATGTTTTACAGGCATTATTATTGCCCATTAAAACAACTCCACCATCCTTTTCTTGGAAGCTAGAAAATCATTCCCGAATGGGACACATATGATAGTTGCAACCTGAATCCAAAATCCACTCTTTGGAGTGACCATCAGCAAATGAACTAGCCAAAGCAAACTCAAAATCATCATCTCCAGATTTTGCAACATTTGCGTTAGAACCCGCTTTCTCCTTGTCTTTATTCTTCAATTTGGGGCAGTCTTTCTTCCAATGACCCTTTTGGCGACAAAAAGCACATTCATCTTTAGCAGGAAACTTCCCTCGTGACTTTGAACGAGATTTTCCCCGCTTCCCAAATTTTCTTTCCTCTGTTCAACCCCTTGCAATAAGTGCCTCGGTTTGTGAATTGTGAGTCTTCTGTTCCTTCCTACGACACTTATGATTCACCAATGCCGCAGACACCTCATCAAGTTTCATCTCGGATTTTCCATACATCAAAGTAGTTGTCAAATGATCATAATCATCAGGCAATGAATTTAACATAGTGCCTTATCCTCGTCAGGAATTTTCACATCAAGGTTTGCTAAATCAGCAAGTATTTTATTATAATCATTGAGGTGTTCGTGCATAGAAATACCTGGATGATACTAAAATCGGAAGAGTCGTTTCTTCAAGAAGAGCCAATTTTCTGCGCTCTTGGTCATATACTTTTCTTTCAATTTCGTCCATAACTTCTTAGCAAAAGTTTCCTTCATATATGGGTATTTCAACTCCTTATCAAGGAACGATCAAATAGCGGCACAAGTATGAAGATTAATTCGCGCCCACTACTTGTCATCAATATCTTCGGGTTTATCCTCCAGAACCATATCCAACTCTTGTTGATACAACACATCCATAACTTCACATTGCCACATACCAAAATTATTAGAGCCATTGAATTTATCAACCTCTAACCTTGTAGTAGCAATTGGATGTCTATTGGATGTAGGTGCCGACGAAGACGATGCTAACTCCTTCTCCTTATCAGGTTCGTCTTTATCTCCAGCCATCTACACAGCACTATTCACAAATATAATACTGTTCACAGATACTGTAGCAGTTCAATGTTCATGGGACTGTAGCGCCGACACTATTCATGGACTGTAGCACAACACTATTCACGCCACTGTAGCTCCAGCAAAATTTTCACTCCTACGAAACCTCAGTCGAAAACTGGAGCCCTGATACCATTTGTTGTGCGGAAGCGTCAACCAACTGTGAGTGAAAATAAAACAACAACTTGCAAGAGATAAAAAGAACAAAACAACACCAACAAGAACACCAAGATTTATACTAGTTCGGCAATGCCTACATCCAATTTGGAGACGACGGAGTAATCCACTATAATCAAATGAGAGAATACAATAGTATTTAACACTCAGAAACCCAAGCCCCAAATATACCCAAGCTCACACACTCAAAAATATAAAGGGAATACAAATTGAGTACAATTTAGAGAAAAGGAAAAATAACAAACGACAACAACAATTGTTTTGCTGCGTAATTCTTTATTTTTCCTCTCTCACTTCTCTCTCTGAGTCTTTGGTGCGTCTCTTCTCTCTGCTGGACTGCTTCCCTTTTACAGCCAAAGGAAGTGGTTTTCAAAGAAGCTAATGGGTGGGCTGCTAAACAAGTCAGACCAATTAATTAGCCAAAGTCCAACAATCAATGTGCCCATGCAATTTGTCAGCCAATCAACCAAATACCAAGACAAACAGCCACCGACCACAATAAATAGCCGAAAGTGTTTCCACTTTTGACTATTTGTTTGAGCCAATAATCAACAATTGGTGACGAAGCCAAGAGATTATTCCAACATGAAGTCACCAGACTTACCATGATGTATCAAAAGTCTACAAATAGCAGCTTAAGTTTCAATGAGAGTGACTTGCGATGATATTTGCCCTTTGGATTGTAGTAAATACCAGGACAAACTAAGTAACAAACAGAAGCTTAACATGACCAGATTGGTTTTTTCTTGACTTTTTTGTAAACAATCAGGAGCAAGAAAAGCTTTAAAAGCTCAGTAGGTTCAGAGAAACAGACAGAGATAGCCAAAGAGAAAAACAATACCCAAAAAATGACTACTTTGGGAGGCCTAATAATCATTCTTTCAAGCTTTCTGTGTCTGCTTCTTGTCTTAGCTTTCATCAAGATCCTTCACAAACTATGGTGGACTCCGATTCGCATACAGAAGCTGATGGCTTTGCAGGGGATCAAAGGCCCTTCTTACAGATTCATCTATGGAAACACCAAAGAAATCTCCAACATGAAAAAGGAAGTCATGGGCAGGCCTCACATTTTATCACACGACATATTTTCTGTAGTTCAACCTCACGTTCACTCGTGGACCAACATATATGGTAACAAAATAACAAGCCATCCCAATTAGTTAACTATTGTTATTTAAATCTTAGTTCTAAACAAGATAAGTTTTGGTCATTTTTGCATGCAATTACAGGGAAGAATTATCTTCAATGGGATGGTTCTCGAGCTCAGTTGGTCATAACAGAACCTGAGTTGTGCAAAGAGATACTGAATAACAAAGGCAGAGCTTATACCCAAAGAGAGCCCCCAAACATTGCGAAGAAGCTATTTGGAGATGGCCTTGTGGCAACAAGAAATGCTGAAAAATGGGCAAAATTGCGAAAGCTGGCCACCCATGCTTTCCATGGAGAGAGTTTAAAAGTAAGTTTTCAAGTTGCTGGTACTTTGTTGCAAAGAGTATTATAGTAATAGCTGTGTCAACTATTTAAACATGAAAAGAATAAGTTGAAGGCAAAAGTCTGCTAATAGCATGATGGAATTATTCGTTTTTTTAGAGTATGATTCCAGATATGGTAGCTAGTACCGAGAAGATGGTAGAAAGGTGGAAAGTTTATGAAGGAAAAGAGATAGAGGTCTTTGAAGAGTTTAGATTGTTCACTTCGGATGTGATTTCGAGAACAGCATTTGGCAGCAGCTATACAGAAGGACAGGACATATTTGAAATGGTGAGGAAGTTAGGCTTCCTAATATTCAAAAATATTCTCAAAGTCAGGGTTCCTGGCATTAGGTAACTTAGTACTTCTAATATTCCAATTGAAGAGAAGAAATAAGATAATTTTAGAGTTAATTCTGTTCTCTCATTTTTAGTCTTTCATTCAATGTTGCAGTAAGCTCTTCAAAACCAGCGATGAGATCGAATCGGAAAAACTTGAGAAAGGAATCCATGCCTCCATAATAGAGATGGTTAAGAAAAGAGAAAAGAAGACAATGACTGGAGAAAAAGACAGCTTTGGGAGTGATTTTCTTGGATTACTTCTGAAGGCTAATCATGAAGCCAATGAGAACCAGAGGATTTCGGTGCAGGAGATAATTGATGAGTGCAAGACGTTTTACTTTGCTGGACAAGAAACCACTAATACTTTGCTTGCTTGGACTGTCTTTCTTCTGGCACTCCATACGGATTGGCAAGAGGAAGCAAGAAAGGAGGTGCTACAATTGTTTGGCAAACAAACTCCAAATCTTGATGGCATTGGCAAACTGACAACAGTAAGAAACTTGTCTAGGTGGCGGAAATATGTTCTCAATAAAGTTCGAGATCCTGATTCGGTTATCCATTTTTCTATTTGATGCAGATGAGTATGATCATCAATGAGACTCTAAGGTTATATCCCCCTGCTGTTCAGGTTATAAAGAGAGTCGAAAAGGAAGTTAGACTAGGAAAGCTGATTGTTCCTAGTAATCTTGAATTGGATGTCTCAATCGTAGCACTTCATCATGATCCTCAAATCTGGGGACAAGATGTGCAACTATTCAAACCAGAGAGATTCTCGGAAGGGGTTGCCAAAGCAACCAACAATCATGTAGGTGCATTCATACCCTTTTCAATGGGACCTCGAATTTGTGTGGGCATAAACTTTGCGACAACAGAAGTGAAGATTGCTTTGTCGATGATTCTACAACGTTACGCCTTCACCCTTTCCCCAGGTTATGTCCACTCTCCCTTGCATCTTATTACAGTTCGTCCACAACATGGAGTACAGGTAAGGCTACAACCACTTTGAACTGCGAAGATCAGATCAGTAGCCCATGATTCTTGTACTTGGTGCGTAAAGTGGGCATAACCCATGTTGTGCCTATGAATGTTGCACTTTGAGACAAGACAGACAAGAGCTTATACTTGTCAATTATCCTTTCAAGTTTACGAAGTGATTGTTCTCTTTAGTTTTGCAGTATTTTGCTGAGTCCAAAGTTTTCCTGTTTGGTTTTGTTTTTTGGGCAGAATGAAATCTTATGCTTACAGTTGTAATAAACATTTTCAGTTTTGTGGTAAACGGAATTTTGAAAAAATGGCATAAAGAAAGCTTAAACACAATATGAAATTTGTAATTAATCCCAAAACCAAGAGGAGGGTACTTTGATTAACATAGATGGGGACATTACATAAAGATACTCTTTTATTCATGTAGTAGTAGTGAGTAAGTACAAAAAAAACCTTTTGCGCCGCACGACCTGGGGGAGGGGGGGAGGGGAAGGAGGTCCTCTCCTCATCCCCTTTCCTCTGGTTTCTCTTCTCTAGCCTGCTCCCTGCTACTTGTGGATCTCCTTGTGGAGATCTGTCGGCCCATTTTCTCCCCTTCTTTGTGGGTGTTTCTGTTTTCCCCTTTTGTGGGTGTTCTGCTCTCCCCTTTTGTTGGTGTGTTGTTCTCCCCTTTTGCGGGTGATTTGCTCAAGCTCTGCTTGAACTCTGAGGCTTTATGCCTTTGGTTTCCTTTATTTACCCAGATCCCCCTTTATTTCTCATCCCTTGTATTCAGTTGTCCCCTCCTCCATCCATTTCCTCTTATCTCCCGCACACACTCCATTCAAATCCCTTCTCTATGGTCTTGGTCCTTCCCACCGAAATTTTCTCCTCCTTATTGATATGGCTTCACCTTGTGGCTGCTCCGGCTAGCCGAAAACGCGGTTTCTCGCGCACAACTCTGAAGATGTGTAGAGTTCGAGCTTTTGCTCTTTCTCGGGTGCATGCACCACCTCCTTCTACTATGTTGATGTTTGTTTGGTTTTTGTGTTTGTTCTGGTGCTTTGTTAGGTTGATTTGGGAGGTGATGATCTTTTTGCATTTTATTTGGGCTTCTGGCATTTTCGCTTTTACTTTGTTGATGAGCTCAGTTGGTTGGGTCTCACTTTTGGGTGTATTGTTATGCCATTTTGTGGGTTTTTAATGAAATCCACTTTCGACCAAAAAAAAAAGTAGTGAGTAAGTAGTCACTTCATTCCTAGCTATTTGCCCAAATCCTTGAAATAGGCAGCTGGGTTGCTCTCAAAGCTCTCCCCGAAGGTTGCATAATCTCTTCCAGGTGCTTTCATATTCCCTGCTGCATTGCCTACTCCTCCACCACCACCACTTGCTCCTCCTACATTGGATGACTTGCCTCCACCACCAGCATTTTGGTTTCCATTTTCAACCTGGCTATTACTATTACTATTAGAGCCTTTGCTTCCTCCCATCTTTGCAATCCGAAGCGTTTTTCTGGTTTCCTTTTTTCTTGGTGAGATAAGATAATCCAAAGTGCAAATTACTAGGTTGGTTCTGTCTCTCTAGCTTTGTTGGAGCGGTGCATTGCTATATATACGAAGCATTGGAACTGCCAGAATTATATTGACTGTTTGTTCATTGAAATTGAGTTTTCCAATTACCGGGTTAGGATTGGGAATTGAATACTCAAAACCTTTGGATGAAGATTATATATTGGAATATGGTTTTTCCAATCCAAGTATGTGGTTTCCGAATGCTGATTAAGAAAAGGATGTTATTGAAGTCGATGCATTTCCCAACAACAATTGTACAATAAGGAAAGCTTGAATGTCATCGAAGCTCTGCTAATTCAACCTAAAACTCCATTAGAATTTGTTGTAGTTGGTATTTTAAGAGCATCTCCAACAGTAGTAGCAAACCAAACTCTTCAAATTGAAGTTTTGTTTGCTACTTTAATATTTTGTGCCCCAACAAACTCTTCAATTTAATTAATGCAATGTTACGGAAAATAATGAGAAATAGGAAAACATGTGAAAATTATCTATATATTTAATGTTTGAAAAGAAAAAAAATGAATGTTTTTATATTTTTTAAAGTAGGTTTTATTTTTCCTAAGTAAAATAAATGTTTTAAGAGGCAATGTCAACTTACAAGTCTTGAAGAGAGATTAAGGTTTCACATTTGATGACTGAGTTTGACAAGTCTATTGAAGAAGGTTTTGATTATGGAACTCACCTATTTTAGCATTCCAAAATTGTGGAATAGACTGTTGGAGATGCTCTAATATTTTGCTCAAATATCATATGCCTCAACAAGGTGTTTTGACCCCCAAAAAATATTTAAAGAAAAGAAGAGAACAACGAGGCCCAAATAGAGCATTTAGGCTCGGAAAATAAGTGTATGGAGGCCCAAAGTTCAGAGAACCTTAAAAGAATTTTCTAAGGTAAACAAACAAGGGTTACGACCAAAAAACAAGGTAAACAAACAAAAGCTAAAAAGTCATTTTGAAAGCCGAAAATAGTGGGGCTATTATGGGCCTCAAGTTCAGACATAGCGAGGTGCAGGCTCTTTGAAAAAGCATTTTTACTGTTTCATGGGATGGAATCATGGAAGCATGAATTTGATTGTCCTTTCTGAAGGTTTAAAAGAGTTTTTTTTATAGATATTTATAAAAATACCCAATCCTAGACATGTATTTATAAAAATACCCAATCACTATTTAAACATAGAAACATACCCAAAATGGGTTTTGGGTATGTGTGTAATGATGGGTTTTGGGTATGTTTATAAATGGGTTTTGAGTGTGTGTAATGATGAGTTTTGGGTATGTTTATAAAGTGTTTTGGGTGTTGGGTATTTTTATAATTTCAGCCCCCATTTTGGGTATTTTAGTGAAACTCCCTTTTTTTTTCCTTTTCAAGACATTGAAATTTAATGAGATTAATATGAAAAAGTTAGAGTCTAAATTGAATTCTATCTGCTT
The DNA here is from genome assembly GCF_002207925.1 of Prunus avium. The sequence goes on along the minus strand of NW_018921723.1, from coordinate 121,487 downwards.
GTGTGGCCGTTCAGCTCAACACATGAAGCCTTTGCTATAATATTATGAAGAAAATTGAGGTTTCACTTTAAAATCAATTGGCTATGGAGGAGTATTCCAACTCCTTATAAAAGCCATCAACTTTTCAATGTGATACAAACACTCTCAAGTTCTCAACATATATACCTCCTTTTATATTATATGTTTTTTAGGGACAACATTGCATATAGGGCAACTTAAATGCAGACTTGTGAATAAAATTACTCGTTACATTTTTTTTTTTCGGGGCTAATCTTATTTGCATTATACTTGTGTTATGTCCCATGGTATGCCTAAACGAGCAGCATTTTCTTGTCTTACAAAATTCACAAAAGTCAATACATCTTATCCATCCAAGACAGGTAATCACAGAAACTGGTGGAGATACTTTGCTATGCCTGACAGCTGCTGCAGTAAGAAACATATGAAGCTGTCTATCTCTCTATATATACAAAGTTGACCAGATGAGAGGTTGTTCACTACTTTTCAAAGAAAAATTTTCATAGGGAAGCTCTAGTCTCTCTGTTAAGTTGAGAAAAGTCATGAAAGAAAAACGTGGTGTGGTGATAAAGAGAAAGTTTGCAAGATTAATCATATAACGTTATTTCCCTTCAACTGCCTTCTCTTATCTATGGAGCTTTACTCTCTGTTCCTGTTCCGTTGGAAATTTTATTGAAAGTTTTTGCGAATTTAATTTAATAATATGGCAATGCCATTGTCATTGGTGACAAAAGTAGGACGTCATTTGAATATATGTGATGTGGTAGAAGGTTCCAAAGTGGCCTTTTAATAATTCGTTCGAAGAACACAGAGCAAGAATATACTTCCATAACTGTGGACGGTTTAAAACCCCATAGGTTCAGAGAAAGACAATAGCAAAAATGACTTGTTTGGGAGGCCTATCAATCATTGTTTCAAGCTTTCTGCCTCTGTTCCTTGTCTTAGTTCTCACCAAGATCCTTCACAAGCTATGGTGGGCTCCGGCTAGCTTGCAGAAGCTGATGGCCTTGCAGGGCATCAAAGGCCCTCCTTACAGACTTATCCATGGCAACACCAAGGACATCTCCAACATGATCAAGGAAGCCATGAGCAAGCCTAAGAGTTTTAGTTCGTCCCATGACGTACTTTCTGTAGTTCAACCTCACGTTCACTCATGGACCAAGATATACGGTAACAAACAAACGGTCTTAATTACTTAAATATTGTTTTGAAATCTGAGTTCCAAGTTAAATCTTGGTCATATTTATTTATCAACAGGGAAGAACTATCTTCAGTGGTATGGTTCTAAGGCTCAACTGGTCATCACGGAGCCTGAGTTATGCAAAGAGATATTGAATAACAAAGAAAAAGCTTATCCCAAAAAAGAGCCCCAAAGCTTTTTGAAGAAGTTCTTAGGAGATGGCCTTGTGACAACAGCAGAAGGTGAAAAATGGGCAAAAATGCGAAAGCTCGCCACCCATGCCTTCCATGGAGAGAGCTTAAAAGTAAGTTTTCACAGTTTCTGGCGCTTCCTTAGAATCAATTAATTGAAGACTAAGTTTGCTAATTGACTGCATGATGGTGTTGTTTTGCTAGAGTATGATTCCGGCAATGGTAGCTAGTGCAGAGACAATGCTAGAGAGGTGGAAAAATTATGAAGGGAAAGAGATTGAGGTGTTTGAAGAGTTTAGGTTTTTCACTTCAGAAGTGATTTCAAGAACAGCATTTGGCAGCAGCTATATAGAAGGACAACACATTTTTGAGATGTTGATGAAATTAGGCTTCCTGTTAACCAAAAATTCTCTCACAATAAGGGTTCCTGGCATCAGGTAAACTTCCTTACAACTAAATCTGAATGTGGGGAACCAATTGGGGATAGCCATATAATCTCTTTTTTGTTTATATTTGTTGGAATTTAGGTGGTGTGAAGTGTGTTGCTCTAATAACACTTGTTGGTTTATGTGGTGAAGGGGTTTAGGACAAAAGACAATAGTTAAAACAAAGTGATTTTATTAAATTGGAGGAGAATAGTACATGGCTTAGTGTAGGCTAATTGGCCCCCTTAGCATATTGGCTTATTGGCCACCACACTTGATTTAGAATAGTTTAGGCTATTTGGCCTTTCACTTAGTTTGGTGAGCTTATTGGCTCCCTTAATTTGGGAGTTCTATTAGTTGGACTCCACTTAGATTGGGAGTTGATTGGTTCACTCCACCATGCTCTATTGCATTGTATGCCTATTTATAGGCATGCTTTGCTGACATCACCAAGTCCATGACTTGATCTCTTACTCCAGCCACAAGTATGTGGCTTTTAATAGAAACTTCTATATTTTTGTGGCTATTGTTTAGCCATCATGCTCCACCTCTTGTTCTTTTCTGCAGCACAAGTGTGTGGCTTCATCTAGAATATTCTCTACATATATTTGTGTGTATTGCCAACATTCCATAATCTAGTATTTAGTTTCTTGAGTTTTCTAGAATTGTGTAGTTACATCTACACAAATATGCATTACTTTTTTCAACAATATTTGTATTGATTCGCTGATTTATTGATCAATGAGGCTTGTTATGCAGAGAACCAATCTTCTCTATTATCTCTTTATTGTTCTCATGTGTGTTCTTTCATTCAATGTTGCAGTAAGCTTTTCAAAACCAGTGATGAGATCGAATCAGAGAAACTTGAAAAAGAAGTACGTGCCTCCATATTAGAGATTGTCAGGAAAAGAGAAGAGAAGGTGATGACTGGAGGAGAAGACAGCTTTGGGAGTGATTTTCTTGGATTACTTGTGAAGGCTCATCATGATGCCAATGACAGCCAGAGGATTTCAGTGGATGATTTAATTGATGATTGCAAGACGTTTTACGTCGCTGGACAAGAAACCACTAATTCTTTGCTTGCTTGGACCCTCTTTCTTCTGGCACACCACACAGATTGGCAAGAGAAAGCAAGAAAAGAGGTCCTACAAATATTTGGCAAACAAACTCCAAACCCTGATGGCATTGCCAAACTGAAAACAGTAAGTCCCAAGAACTCAATCATTAGCTTGTTCTAAGTGGCAGAAACAATTAAGAATCAAAACCTGATTTCTTTTTTTTGTTTTTTGTTTTTTGTTTCGTTTGGATGCAGATGAGTATGGTGATCAATGAGTGTCTAAGGTTATATTCCCCTGTTGGTACTCTGTCAAGGAAAGCTGAAAGGGAAGTTAAACTTGGAAAGCTTATGGTTCCTGCTAATGTTGAGTTGCATGATTTCTTTTTTTTGTTTTTTGTTTTTTGTTTCGTTTGGATGCAGATGAGTATGGTGATCAATGAGTGTCTAAGGTTATATTCCCCTGTTGGTACTCTGTTAAGGAAAGCTGAAAGGGAAGTTAAACTAGGAAAGCTGATTGTTCCTGCTAATGTTGACTTGGTAATGTCATGCCTATCACTTCACCATGATCCTCTAATCTGGGGACAAGACGCGCAACTTTTCAAACCAGAGCGATTCGCAGAAGGGGTTGCTAAAGCTACTAACAATAACGCAGGCGCTTTCCTACCCTTTGGAGTAGGACCTCGAACTTGTGTGGGATTGAACTTTGCGACCATCGAAGCAAAGATTGCGCTGTCAATGGTTCTACAACGCTACTCCTTCACCCTCTCCCAAAGCTATGTCCACTTGCCCTTTCAGCAAGTAACAAATCGCCCACTCCGTGGAGTTCAAGTAATGCTACATTCAATTTGATAAGTATCCAGAACACAGACATCAATAATAATCCCTCTGGTCATGAAGTGAAATTGACAAAATCATTGTATTATTAGTCAATTATCATTTCAACTTTTCCAAGCTATTGTTGCCTCATGTTTGGCAGCATTGTTGGATAATACAATAGTTTATTTCTTTTTGTTTGGTTTGGAAGAAAGTATCTTAAAGCAAGAACTAAAAGAGAGTGAAAAGTGGAAATTAATAGAAGAAGCATTGGAACTGCTAGAATTATATTGACTGTTTGTTCATCGAACTTGAATTTTCCAATTACCGTGATTGGATAGGATTGAGATTTGAATACTTGAACCTTGGGATGAAGATTATACATTGAAATATATGGTGTTTCTGTTGAAAATCTAATGCTCATTTGTTCTATAAAGTTCTAGAAAGGTCAAGAGCTCACAATAACGAAGTTGCATGGCGGCAAAGCAAAATGAATATGGTAGATCTAGAAAAAGTGACACATGAATGGCTAAAGTATGGTGGTGGAAGAAATCTCTAGAGCAAGACCACAAACATTTGGTTGGGAGAAAAGTGCCCAAGTCGGTGGACCAAAAGTCAGCAAACAATCATCTATAAATAGGCATGCAACCTAGAATGAAATGTGGAGCCAACCTATGTGGGAGCTACAAGCTACCCGGCCCAAACTAAGTCATGCATGTGTGTGGAAGTAAACAAGCCAACTCCCAAACTATATTGGAGCAAACAAGCTACCCAAATTAAAGTATGCTCACCAAGCTAAGAGAGAGTGTGATGGACAATAAGCCAATAAGTTATGAAGAAAGCCAATTAGCCTACACCTATGTACTATTCTCCTTCAATGTAATAAAATCACTTTGTTTCAGCTATTGTCTATTATGTCATATATAATCAGTTATGGTGTGTTTACTAATCAATAATTGAATTCTACCTATGAATTCCTACGTTTACTTCAGATCAAGGAATTAAAAAGTAAGTGGATTCCACACAAAATTAGGAATTGAATTCCTGATTTTGGAGGAATAATTCTTGGTTGGGAGATGGTATTCTAATTCCTGGAGAACTAACCCATTAAGAATTCATCTTTTTACCTGTTATATATTCTCACACAATTTTAAAATTTCCAAATTGTCATCTACCTTAACCCAACAACAAAGACATTTTAGTAATTAGCACAACTCCTACCCCAATTCCATATGGTTTAGTAAACAACTTAATTAGGAATATGGAATCTAATTCTCCTCAATCCAACTCCTCCTCAATTCAATTCCCCCTAATCTAATTACGAATTAGTAAACATGTCATTAATGTGATCTAATGTTGTTGGTTACATTACATATATGATTTGTTAATATAGTAATATGGTTAGAAAATGTGATCGATTTCTTTCTTGAAGCTTTGAGTGAATGGAGAAAATAATTACTAATTTATTATCGATCCTCTTGACTTTCTTTGTTTGCAACAAATGTTGAACCTAGACATCATGAAATGGCGTCACTGTCATTTAGCCATGTGTGGTCAGAAAGAAAAATGATGAACTTTCTGAAACATTTATAAACAAAACAATTTAGGAAGCTGATGGGATACCCAAATTGGTGGTGGAGATTTAGATTTGATGCATGACATGATATAAAATTCACCATTCATTAAGACAAATATTTTGTTAACCCGTCTACTTCATTGTACTGTTTAATTATGCTATGCCCTAGGTGACACCTTAAGAAACATTTTGCTTTTGTTCATGTTATCATGGATTGCATTAGAGCATTTCCAGCAAACTCTCTATCCTCTCATTCCTAACTACTTTGGTTAAAAAGAAGGAAAATCCTCCTTCCAGGCTCCCTACTTGGCTCTCTATTTTGAAGAACCAACTTTTGGCTCTCTACATCTAGCAAGGAGTAGAGAGAAATGGAGGCTCGCCAAATTGAAGAGAAAGAGAAAGAGAGAGAAAAAGGGAGAGGGAGATAGAGACATTTGGGAGGTTGGTGGGGTTGGGTTTTTACTTTTCTTTTTAATATATTTTATTTGCAAGAGAAAGGGAGAAAGAGAAAGAGAAAATAATAATAAAATATTTCAGATTAGCCAAAATAGAGAACATTGTTGGAGGAAACACCTTTTAAGTGGTTTGCTATAATAGCTTTCTAGCTATTTTAGCTAGAATTTGACTAAAATTTGGGAACTCTCCTGGAGATGCTCACTATTCACATATGTTTTTCAATACAAAGATGAATTTTGTTTTATTTTATCCAGGAGGACAAGACAAGTGGCACTAGATTATGCCAAATCATACAGTGATATGAACAGCTTCACATGAGGGTCGACTTTCCTTACTTTTCTCTCTGCCCTCTCTCTTGCGTTTTGGTTTGCACCCTCTCTGTTTGAGAGTCTCCTCACCCTCTGTTGGTGATTTTGCTTGGGCTTTATGCTCATATATGGTGGTTCTTATGCACCCTTTTTCATAGTCAGTGTTGTTTTCCTCTTTTTTCCCCATCTCCTCTTCCTTTCCTTGTCCCAAAACTCAGATCTTGGATCGCTCCCTACTCGGCTCAAACTCTCACAACCTCTTCCGCTCTACTGTGTCATCCTCTTCAGATCCATGGCTACATGTTGGCATCTGTTGGAGCGTGATTTTGGAATCTCCTTAAAGCGCTTTTGTCGCTTATCGGTCGCTGGAGGCTGTATACATCCTCCCAAGACATCTCTCCGAGTTCCTATGTTCTTTGTTCTTGGTGCTATCTTGATGGTGGAGTTGCTAGGTTCCTTCAATGCTGGTGCAGATTGGTGGTTCTCCCTCCATGTGGTGGCGGCTAGGGTTTTTTTAATGTTTGGTTGTTATTTTGCTGGCCCTAGTTTGTTTGTTTTGTTGGGCTTTTGTTTGCTCTGGCCTGGGCTTTTGTTACTTTTTTCATTTTGTTAGATCTTGTTTATTGTGTGTGGTTGGGCTTTTGCTATCACTACAAGAAAAAAGGTCTTTCGCGACGAAATCTTTTGCGACCAATGCAGATTTGGTCGCCAAACAGGGTTATGGGCGACGAAGTTTTTTAATTCGTCGCCAATAATTTCGTCAGATTTATGAACTAATTGACCATAAAATTTGTCCGAATGGCGACCAAAAGATTTGGTTGCCAGGAGAAGAATTGGCGACCAATATTAAGATTGGTCGCCTTTAAGCTTGAAAATTATTGGCGACTAAAGTATTTCGTCTCTAGGGTTTAGGAGACGTTTTGTTTCTATCTTCTCAGCTTCCCAATACAATATAAAGTCTTGTGTAAATTATCAAGACTTTTGGTAGTAAGAATTAGCTTTAAAAGTATTGAAAAGTCATTTATTTAACAAAGTTTTTAAAAGTCATTAACATTTTGGATACCTCAAAACTTTTAAATACTCTTTAAAACTCCCAATTGAATACAACTAAACTTTCAAAGACTATTTAAAAGTCACAATTGAATACCTCCAGACTTTTAAACTCATTAAAAGTCATTAAAAGTTAGAATTGAATACACCCCCCTAAGAATACACTTAAAATTAATTTTATGATAAAATATCAAAATTTGATATAAAAAGTAGATAAATACAATTTAAAAAAACGAGACTACTAATGAAATTTTGATTTTTTATACATGTTAAAATAAATCCGATAATAATCCGATTCTTAACGGATATGGATTGATATGTGCAATCTGATAGTCCATATACGATTCGAATTCGATAATTCAATTATAAATGGATTCGAATTTGGATTGAGGTATATCTTATTAGAATCTGATCCGGGCCAATCACTTATATACCCACTATCTCTTCGTCCCTCTTCAGATTTCTCATGGCCTTTATTTCTCACTCTCTTTCCCAAAATCATCCTTCATTGATGCCAACCACTTGCTGCTACGGCAACATATACTAGAGATTCTCTGCAATGTGCTCAGCCACATACCAACTCTGATTCAAAGGTGCTTTTATTATTTATTATTTATTTAGCTAATTTTCTGTAATTATTTTATTTTCATTTTGTAAAAATAAAATTTAGTTGGTTTTTGTCTTAGTAACGAGGTGGTCGACGACCCCTCAACCACTTCTCATCTGCTGCCTCTATTTTAGGTATGAAAATTTCTCTAAATATTTTGAGTTACGAGTTTGGAATCATGGAAATGTTAAGATTTACCCTTTTTTTATAAAGATTTCTTGTGCTTGCGTTGCCTGGTAGTATCTTGTAATTGATGCTTGGTTTCTTTGTGGGATGTTGCAATGATTTAGCATTTTTCAGATTTCTTTGTTAAGCCTTCATTCTAGAACTTAAATCTTCAGGTCTTTTAATATTTCATTTATGTAAAATGTGAGAAGAAATAAAAGAGAAGCAACCTTGATTGAGCACTGCCTTTTGAAAATTTTCCATTATAGATAATTGTAGCTATTAAAGACTTGAAGGCCCCTTCAGACAACCAAGAGACCAACGCTAGGTTGTGAAACTATTGTTGCAGATGGCAGGTTTGAGCATCCTTTGTTTTCCTTCTCTTTATTAGAAATAAAAAATTGTGCCACAATTTTATTTCTTTGTTGTGCCTTTTAAAAAGTCTTGTTTGGCTCATATTCTTTTGAAACTTAATTTTTAAAGACCCCTGTATTATAAAAAAAAATTCCTTCTCTTTTCATATATCAGAGGACTTCAATGAATTCACTTAAATTGACGAGATAAGTAATGACGAGATTTAAGGATATTATCTTATATTAACTTGTTTACTTTCTTGCTAAGTTTTTGGGAATATGAATTGTTATTTTGGACTGGCAACATGTATTGTTCCTTCTACATAAAGATAGTGCATTTTCCAATTACAATTCTTTCTAATTCCTTCTACATGAATTTATATTTTTTGTTTTTTGTTGTAAAGGAATATCATGGCTGAGTTTGAGAAGATCAAGCAACAATTGGCAAAGTGCTTGGGAATTCCACGAGATCATATCACAGTCCGTAACCCACAAATGTTAGAAATCATGACAACAAAACTTGGGGTTACAAAGGGCATAGGATGCATGATTGGTCTCTAGTCTTAGTGTATAGGGAAATAGTGACTGCAAAACTGGGTTTACAAAGGGCAAAAATATATGGAGTTGGGCCTCCACTCATTCATGTTTACTATTTTTAGATATATGGCACCTTTATGTGTACTTGAATGACTTTTGTACCTTTGAATGGGAAAAACTTTTATTTATGTCATTTTCTATTAGTCTATTTACCTAAATTTATTGTTCTTTTTTTAAATTTCAATATGTTAATGAACAAAAGGTTAATATTATCACAAAACAATATATATATATGTATCTATAAAAACAAAATTAAATACTTAAATTATGCATGTTTTAGCGACCAACTAAGTAAGATTTAGCGACCAAATCTCATAGTCACCAGAAACTATCGGCGACGAACCAATCTCTTTGGTCGCCCAATCCTTCCATAGTTGGCGGCATATTTTAGTATTTTCGCGGGAACCGTCTTTATAGGCGACCAACTGTTTACTTTAAGGCGACGAAAAAATTGGTCGCGAAATTGTTTTGGCGACGAAAATCATTTCTCGTCGCCTTTTGTCATTTTTACTTTCAGCCACGAGCTTTGGGCGACCAAGCTAGCGACGAAATTATTTCGTCGCTAAAGGTTTTTGGCGACGAAATATCAACTTTTAGCGACCAAAGATGGTGGTCGCCAAAAGGGTTTTTCCTTGTAGTGTATGGGATTGTGTTTGTGATCCTATATCATTGGGCTATCTACCATAATTTCCTTATCTAATGAATTTCACTTTAACCAACAAAAAAATACAGTGATATGACCCCCACTTGCAACTCAATGTGCAGGTAAACCCTATCATGATTATAGATAAAGAAAACAAGAACATCACCATAACTTGAGGACAAGGATGCCAACTTGACTGGGTTTAATCCCAATATTATAAGAGAGATTAGAGAAAGCAAGAAATCTCTAGAGCAAGACTGCAGACATGTGGTTGGGAGAAAGTGCCCAAGTCGGTGGACCAAGGCTATAAATAGGCATGCAACGTAGAATGAAATGTGGAGTGAACTAATAAACTCCCAACCTATGTGGGAGCTACAAGCTACCCGACCCAAACTAAGTCATGCATGTGGGGGAGTAAACAAGCCAACTCCCAAACTATATGGGAGCAAACAAGCTACCCAAATTAAAGTATGTTGAGCAGCCAATAAGCTCACCAAGCTAAGAGAGAGTGTGATGGCCAATAAGCCAATAAGCTAAGAAGAAGGCCACTTAGCCTAGACCTATTAGCCTACACCTATGTACTATTCTCCTCCAATGTAATAAAATCACTTTGTTTCAATTATTGTATATTGTCCTAAATTTTTTTACCACATAAACCAACAATGGTATCATAGCAACACCACTCACAATCACTCTACAATCTAACAAGTGGTATTAGAGTGTCACAAACACTCATCACACACCTCCTAAATTCCAACAGTTTCCAATCCAAGCATGTGATTTCTGATTGAATGTCTAATTACGAAAAGATGGCATTGAAGGCAATGGCATTTCCCAACAACAATTGTACAATTAAGAAAGCTTGAACGTCATCGAAAGTCCTGCAAACTCCATTAGAATTTCTTGCTCAAATATCAGATACCTCAATTAACAAGGTGTTTTGATCCCAAAAAAAAAAAAAAGTGAAGTCCTAGCGATCTTTGACCAATAGAAAATAAGAAGGCTTAGAGCTCAGAGCTCAGAGAGCCTCAAAAGAGTTTTCTAACGTTACAAACAAGAGTGAAAAAGTCATTTTAAAAGCCCAAAATAGTGGAACAACTATTATGGGCCTCTGCCCATGACCATTTTCTTGGTCGAAAAAACCGTCTTTGCTCTGTTATATAATTCCACTAATGGCATGTTTACTAATCCGTAATTGAATCAAGAGGAATTGAATTGAGGATGAATTGAATTGAGGAGGAGTTGTATTGAGGAGAATTAGATTCCAAATTCCTATTGAAGTTGTTTACTAAATCATATGGATTGAGGAGTATTGGAGGAGTATGATATCATATCATGAAGAAAGTTTAATTCTATCTGCTTGTGTGGCCGTTCAGCCCAACACGTGAAGCTTTTGCTATGATATCATGAAGAAAGTTGAGGTTCTGCCCTAAAACCAATTGTTATTGGAGGAGTATTCCAACTCCTTATAAAGTTCATCAACTTTTCAATGTGAGACAAACACTCTCAAGTTCTCAACATATATACCTCCTCCTTTTATATTATAAGTTTTTTGGGGACAACATTGCATATATAGGGCAACTTAAGTATACGCAAACTTGTGAATAAAATTACTTGTTACATTTTTTATTGGGGATAATCTAATTTGTATTATACTAATGTTATGTCTCATGGGATGCCTAAACGAGCCGCATTTTCTTGTCTTACAAAATTCAGAAAAGTCATTAATGCACATTTTAATTATATGTTAAAAGACAACTATTATTATGAGAGGTTGTTCACTACTTTTCAAAGCAAAATTTTTGCACGAGAAAAGTCATGAAAGAAAAACGCGGTGTGGTGATAAAGAGAAAGTTTTGCAAGATTAATCATATGGTGATGTCATTGGTGACGAAGCCAAGAGATTATTCCAACATGAAGTCACTAGACTTACCATGATGTATCAAAAGTCTACAAATAGCAGCTTAAGGTTTCAATGAGAGTCACTTACGATGATATTTGCCCTTTGGATTGTAGTACATACCAGAACAAACTAAGTACAATCAGAAACTTAACATGACCAGATTGGTTTTTTCTTGACTTTTTTGTAAACAATCAGGAGCAAGAAAAGCTTTAAATGCTCAGTAGGTTCAGAGAATGAGATAGAGATAGCCAAAGAGAAAAACAATACCCCCAAATGACTACTTTGGGAGGCCTAATAATCATTCTTCCAAGCTTTCTGTGTCTGCTTCTTGTCTTAGCTTTCATCAAGATCCTTCACAAACTATGGTGGACTCCGATTCGCATACAGAAGCTGATGGCTTTGCAGGGGATCAAAGGCCCTTCTTACAGATTCATCCATGGAAACACCAAAGAAATCTCCAACATGAAAAAGGAAGTCATGAGCAGGCCTCGCATTTTATCACACGACATATTTTCTGTAGTTCAACCTCACATTCACTCGTGGACCAAGATATATGGTAACAAACAAACAAGCCTCTCCACTAGTTAACTATTGTTATTTAAATCTTATTAGTTCTAAACAAGATAAGTTTTGGTCATTTTTGCATGCAATTACAGGGAAGAATTTTCTTCAATGGCATGGTTCTCGGGCTCAGTTGGTCATAACAGAACCTGAGTTGTGCAAAGAGATACTGAATAACAAAGGCAGAGCTTATCCGAAAAGAGAGCCCACAAACATTTCGAAGAAGCTATTGGGAGATGGCCTTGTGGCAACAACCAAAGCTGAAAAATGGGCAAAATTGCGAAGGCTGGCCACCCATGCTTTCCACGGAGAGAGTTTAAAAGTAAGTTTTTAAGTTGCTGGTACTTTGTTGCAAAGAGTACTATAGACATAGCTGTGTCACTTTCTAAATACGAAAAGAATATGTTGAATGGTAATTATGCTAATACTAAAAGCATTATGATATTTTTTTTTTTTACTAGAGTATGATTCCAGAAATGGTAGCTAGTTCCGAGAATATGCTAGAAAGGTGGAAAGTTTACGAAGGAAAAGAGATTGAGGTGTATGAAGAGTTTAGATTGTTCACGTCGGAAGTGATTTCCAGAACAGCATTTGGCAGCAGCTATACAGAAGGACAGGACACGTTTGGAATGTTGACGAAGTTAAGCTCCCTAGTATTCAAAAATATTTTCAAAGTCAGAGTTCCTGGCATCAGGTAACTTCTGTTCTCTCATTTAGTACTTCTAATATTCCAATTGAAGAGAAGAAATAAGATATTTTTAGAGAGTTACTTCTGTTCTCTCATTTTTAGTCTTTCATTCAATGTTGCAGTAAGCTCTTCAAAACCAGCGACGAGATCGAATCAGAACAAATTGAGAAAGGAATCCATGCCTCCATAATAGAGATGGTTAAGAAAAGAGAAAAGAAGACAATGACTGGAGAAAACGACAGCTTTGGGAGTGATTTTCTTGGATTACTTTTGAAGGCTAATCATGAAACCAATGAGAACCAGAGGATTTCGGTGCAGGAGATAATTGATGAGTGCAAGACGTTTTACTTTGCTGGACAAGAAACCACTAATACTTTGCTTGCTTGGACTGTCTTTCTTCTGGCACTCCATACGGATTGGCAAGAGGAAGCAAGAAAGGAGGTGCTACAATTATTTGGCGAACAAACTCCAAATCTTGATGGCATTGGCAAACTGACAACAGTAAGAAACTTGTCTAGGTGGCAGAAATATGTTCTCAATAAAGTTCGAGATCCTGATTTGGTTATCTATTTTTCTTTTTTATGCAGATGAGTATGATCATCAATGAGACTCTAAGATTATATCCCCCAGCTGTTTTCGTTCTAAGGAACGTTGAAAAGGAAGTTAGACTAGGAAAGCTGATTGTTCCTAGTAATCTTGAATTGGTTGTCTCAATCGTAGCACTCCACCATGATCCTCAAATCTGGGGACAAGATGTGCAACTTTTCAAACCAGAGAGATTCTCGGAAGGGGTTGCCAAAGCAACCAACAATCATGTAGGCGCTTTCATACCCTTTTCAATGGGACCTCGAACTTGTGTGGGCTTGAACTTTGCGACAACAGAAGCGAAGATTGCTTTGTCGATGATTCTACAACGTTACGCCTTCACCCTTTCCCCGGGTTATGTCCACTCCCCCTTTCATCATCTTACAGTTCGGCCACAACATGGAGTTCAGGTGAGGCTACAACCACTTTGAACTGCGAAGATATGATCAGTTGTGCCTATGAATGTTGCACTTTGAGACAAGACAGACAAGACTTGTCAATTATCCTTTCAATTTAGTTTTGCAGCATTTTGGGTAGTCCAAAGTTTTCCCGTTTGTTTTTGTTTTTGTTTTTTTGGGCAGAATGACATCTTATGCTTACAGTTGTAATAAACATCGACTGTTTGTTCATTGAAAACCTTTGGATTGGGATTTGAATACTAAAAACCTTTGGATGAAGATTGGAATATGGTTTTTCCAATCCAAGTATGTGGTTTCTGAATGCTAATTAAGAGGAGGGTGGTATTGAAGTCAATGTATTTCCCAACAACAATTGCACAATAAAGAAAGCTTGAACGTCATTGAAGCTCTACTAATTCAACCTGAAACTCCATTAGAATTTGTTAGTTGGTATTCTAATGTTTTGCTAAAAAATCTGATGCCTCCTCAACAAGGTGTTTTGATCCCAAAATAATAATAAAAATTAAAAATTAAAGAAAAGAAAATAACAATGAGGCCCAAATAGAGCATTTAAACTCGTAAAATAAGCATATAAAGGCCCAAAGTTCAAAAAACCTCAAAAGAGCTTTCTAAGGTAAATAAACAAGAGTGAATGTTGTCTGAATAGCTTATGAGAGGCCCCTAAGAGCAACTCCACCGTTGCGCCAGGGCTGGGGCAAGGGGAGGCCCAAGAAGAAAAATGGCGTTCCAGCAGGCCACTTTTGCCTGGGCTGGATGTGGGCTCCACAAGCCTGGACTGGCCCTCAGGCAAAACCAGCCCTTACTCTAGCTTGGGTTTGATGACGTCAGTAACCAAAAGAAAAATTAAAAAAATCTAAATTTTTTTAAAAAAAATACTAAAATTTTCGGAATTTTTAAAAAAATAAATACTTAGTCATATTTTTCACTTCCCACACCAAAACTCTATACAAATTCCTCTTCTCATATCTCATGTGAATAGTAGTTGCCATGGCAATGGGTGGAAACACCACAAGCCTTTTACAAGGGCTGCTACTATTCACATGAATAGTAATACTCCTTGCCTCCCCTTGTCCTTTGCAATGACAAATGGATGGAAGTGCTCTAAGAGACCTTACTAGACTAGTCTCCATAGGCATGTTAGGACGGGTACCACTACAAAAGTATTTAGGATCCATTAAGCCCCACGCCAGGAACCAAGACGTCACTAGTAGGAGACGCCTTCGCTGGGCTCTTACGATTGACACTAAGGCCCTGCACACCAAAGCAAAATCCAGACAAGACCACTAGTGGACGATGAGGCCCAAATAGAGCACAACAACAACCCCCCCATACCAAACATACCCTGCCGAAAACCAGTGAAGCAGCAATACACTAACCTTAGAGCATCTCGACAGAACCACCACTCCAACCAATCTCCGTAGAAACCAGTGTTGTGTAGATACAGCTGCACCAAAATGGATTCAGTTGCATCCTCAACTTGTGATACTCGCAAGTGCACGAGCCGTTCGGTAGT
>NW_018921723.1:84070-106361 GCF_002207925.1 Prunus avium | reverse complement strand
ACAACACTTGCATTATAAAAGATGAATTGGTTGATGCACTTCACTAATGCATACAACACTTGCATTATAAAATCTGAATTGGTTGATGCCCTTCTCCAATAAATCCCACCAGCAGCCCTAGCTTTCTTCTCTTCATCCATTCATCCAAATTAGGCCTTAACATGCTTGAATTGCATGAATTATGCTCTCTAAAGCCATCATTATTACCTAAAGCTCAATGAACTGAAAGATAAACACAAAAAGGATTAAAAGCACAAGTTTAACTCAAAAACATAACCAAATCATAAGCTAGAAGGGTACAAAATGATATACAATTATGAACCGATCAACCAGCGAGTAAAGATGATAAGCCGTCCTTCACGATCCCAAACGGCCACTGAGGGAGACTGGTGACATAACCCATTCTGATGATACAAGGGAGCGCACAACAGGGGAAAGCGTGCATCCTCGAAGCTGGAAGGTGAAGGCGCGCAACGACGATGCTGGAGGCAGTGGCGGATCCAGGAAATTTCCTTCTAGAGGTCAACATCTAAAGGTAAAAAAAGAATTATACAAAATATACCCATAAAAATGAAACGATAATATTAGCATTCATAATTAATAGAAAAAACCACATTACAATTGTCCACGACGGGTTTTCATATTCTGAAAACATAGCATTATAGTTTCATTATCAATACAAGCAAACACATCTTTCTCAATATAAATAAGCAAGCTATCACTCAACCATTGATCTCTCATTCGGTTGCGAAGTGGACCTTTCACAATATTCATAGCAGAAAATGCTCTTTCCACAGAAGCAAGGCTACCAATCCCTTTCAATTGAGAAAAATCGATTATCGTACACATATGATTAATATAAATCTCAAATTGATCTTCAAGTGCCAAGAGATCTTGGGAAGTAAAATCTTGAGGATAAAATTCAGCAAAACAAGTAGCTTTTGTTTGTTAAAAGCTATGAATGAATCATCCGGACTCAAACATGTCAAACAAAGAAGTAACTCAGTATTTACCTCACTGAAGCGATGATTTAATTCCGCAAGTTGTCACTCAATGATTTGAATAAAGATGTCCACACGATAATGATGGAGGTGTGTTATTATAGGAGCTCTCCGATGTGATCTCCATTGAGCTACATATGCATCATACATGTTTGGAACCAAGATATCATGTTTGCCACAAAAGGAAGATACTTGATCAAGCAAGGCTTCAAATGCATTCTCTCTCATGTGTTGTAGTTGGTCATTGCAAACTTTCACTAAAGTCATTGCATTCCCAATATCTTGGTCTTTCCTTTGTAATGCTTGTGACAAGTCATTTGAGGCTCCCAATATAGATCTCATGAAAAATAGGTGAAATACAAACTCAAACGATTGTATTTCTCTTAATGACCTATTTGCTTCACCTAGATTATCAGTGGAGCCATCCTCAATAATAATTTGAGCACTTTCACCACATATTTAAACATGGAGATTATACTAAGTAATGTACCATAATGTGAGTTCCAACGTGTATCACCGGGATGCTTGAGACAAGTTTCTTGATTTAAGCCTCGCCCTGTTGAAAAAGTATCTTTTTCAAGAGCTTCCATAATATCCTTTTGTAGTTGATCTCTAAGCATGTCATGATGCTTACACGATGCTCCAACAATATTAACCAAGCTATTGCAAGACGTGAAGAAAGTGGCAAAACCAGCATTTCACTTTGCCACAGCCACAAGAGCTAATTGAAGTTGATGTGCAAAATAATGAATATAATAGGCACAAGGATTTTCTCTCAAAATCTGTGTTTTAAGACCATTGAACTCACTCTTCATATTACTAGCTCCATCATATCATTGTCCTCTTAGCATGGAACTGCTCAATTCCTTTCTTGAAAACAATGTGTCAATAGCCTCCTTGAGTGTATTTGATGTAGTGTCGCTAACATGTTGAATGCCCACAAACCTCTCAATTACATCTCCACTTTTGTCCACATAACGAAACACCACCGCCATCTGTTCTTTTACTGACACATCACATGATTCATCAACTAATAAAGAGAAGAATGCACCATCCATATCCTTAATGATTTGCTTAATAATTTCAGTGGCACAAGCATTCACAAGATCTTTTTGAATTGTTGGACCTATTAACTTGAGATTCCCGGGAGCATTCTCTAACACAACGGCGTTAACTTTCTCATCATGATTAGCAAGAAATTGTAAGAGCTCCAAATAATTCCCCTTGTTGCTTGAAGTGTCACTCTCATCATGCCCACGAAAAGGAAGACTTTGCCTCAACAAAAATCTCACGCAATCAAGAGATGTTGTCAAGCAAATACGATAATCAATACGAGCTTGCTCTTGTAAGATCCCACATCGACCAACGGAGAGGGGGTGATGTGCCTTATATGTACATGCCCACATCCATCTAGCACGAGGCCTTTTGGGAGCTCACTAGCTTTGGAGTCATGGGAACTCCGAAGTTAAGCGAGTTGGCGGCTAGAGCAATCCCATGATGGGTGACTCACTGGGAAGTTGCTTGTGAGCTCCCAAAAACAAAATCGAGAGGGCAGAGAGGGGGGCCCAAAGTGGACAATATCGTGCTACGGCGGAGCCGATTCCGGGATGTGACAATTTGGTATCAGAGCCACTCTGCCGTGTGGTGCGAGTGTGCCGACGAGGACGTCGGGCCCCTAAGCTGGGTGGATTTTAAGATCCCACATCGACCAACGGAGAGGGGGTGATGTGCCTTATATGTACATGCCCGCATCCATCTAGCACGAGGCCTTTTGGGAGCTCACTGGCTTCAGAGTCATGGGAACTACGAAGTTAAGCGAGTTGGGGTTAGAGCAATCCCAGGATGGATGACCCACTGGGAAATTGCTCGTGAGCTCCCAAAAACAAAACCGTGAGGGCAGAGAGGGGGACCCAAAACGGACAATATCGTGCTAAGGCGGAGCCGATCCTGGGATGTGACAGCTCTAATTGCTTTATCGAAACTATTCGGATGTGTTGCTTTTGATTCATAAGATCCACACTGTTAAAGAAAAATGTGAACCTCCCAACATAATTTCATCACCATTAATTAAATAATTGGGTTTTATTAATTTAGGTTCGACCCATTCGAGACGCAAGCCTCTTAATTACAATCCCTTACTTCAAGGGAACACCCTTTGATTCCATCATAAAGAACAGAATGTGTGTGTTTGGTTTTGCGGCTGCTCCCAAGTCCAACCTCAAGATGCCTACGTACCCCTCGCGGGAATCAAGCTACTCGTAGTTCAAAGAATTCCAATGAATGAATGACTCATTGCAAAAAGAAAGATTTGTATGAATTTGATTGAGAAAGTGTTTGAGTGAATTTAGCTGAATAAACTAGGGATTCGATTTTGATGTGTGTTTGGGGTGAATTTAGTTAAGAATAACCAGGGATTCTGTTTAGATTTGAGATTTGGGCGGTTGCATCTAGATTGAATCTCTAGATTGCCTACGTACCCTTTCGAAGGGATCAAACCAACGTAGTTCGGAATTGATTTGTGTGGAGAGAGATTTAATCTGGGAGAATTTGGTCAATGTAACAAGTATTCATATTTTGTTGTGGCTGTGTCTAGTAGGAGCTAGACTGCCTACGTACCCTTAATGGGATCAAATCGACATAGTTCCAAAATTTGGAAATTAATGGGTTAGTGTGGCCCAATAATTTAGAATTTTTGTCTTTGAGACAATTTGAAGATTTTCATAGGTAGATGACCCATGAGAAAAATTGGAAATTAATGGGTAAGTGTGGCCCATTAATTGAGAATTTGTGTTCGAGAAATTTGAATTTAATTTCATTGAAATTTGCATGGGTGACCCATGAGAAAAATTGGAAATTAATGGGTAAGTGTGGCCCATTAATTGAGAATTTGTGTTCGAGAAATTTGAATTTAATTTCATTGAAATTTGCATGGGTGACCCATGAGAAAAATTGGAAATTAATGGGTAAGTGTGGCCCATTAATTGAGAATTTGTGTTCGAGAAATTTGAATTTAATTTCATTGAAATTTGCATGGGTGACCCATGAGAAAAATTGGAAATTAATGGGTAAGTGTGGCCCATTAATTGAGAATTTGTGTTCGAGAAATTTGAATTTAATTTCATTGAAATTTGCATGGGTGACCCATGAGAAAAATTGGAAATTAATGGGTAAGTGTGGCCCATTAATTGAGAATTTGTGTTCGAGAAATTTGAATTTAATTTCATTGAAATTTGCATGGGTGACCCATGAGAAAAATTGGAAATTAATGGGTAAGTGTAGCCCACTAATTGAGAATTTGTGTTTGAGAGATTTGAATTTAATCTCATTGAAATTTGCATGGGTAGATGAACCATGAGCAAAATTTGATGGTTTTGTACCATTTTTCTTTTTGTTAATGTCTAAGAAAAATAATGAGCAATTTTGATTAACCCACTAATTTTCTAAAATTGACATTTGCATTTGGACCCAAATATGACTATGAGGATTTTTTATATAAAATTAATCCATAAACCATATAATGAGAAATTTGGGGCATCTGTAAATTTAATGGGTAATTATTTAACCACCCATTAAAAATATTGGACTTTTTTGAGAATTAATGGGCAATCATTTTTTGACAGCCCATTAATCTATTTTGGGCCTTTGAAATTTGTTGTCAGTTAGCCCACAAGCAAGGAGCCCAGAAAAGCTTTGGTCTAGCAGCTGATTGAAACAACCTGATAGCTATTCAACTCTTCGTAGAGTTTGTTTCCAAGTAAAATCAGGTATCAAGTATTTGGTACCGATCAATACCGTACCGTACCGAATACTATTCAGATATATAATTTTCTATTGAATATGTTGATGGATATTGCATATGTTGATTAGGATTTGGTTGATTTGGATATTGAATATGTTGATGGATATTGAATATGTTATATTCAATGGATATTGAATATGTTGATTAGGATTTGGTTGATTTAGATATTGAATATGTTGATGGATATTGAATATGTTGATTAGGATTTGGATATTGATAATTGAATATGTTGAATCTTTGAATTTGTAACTTAGGCATCACTTATTTTGGTAAATGAATATGTTGAATATTGAATTGTGAATTGGTTCATTTTTTAGTTGTGTCATTTTTGTACCGAAATGGTACCGATACCGTACCGATACCGACACGGTACGGTATGGTACGGTACCAATTTTGACAAACGATAATCCCATACCGTACCATACAGATTTAAATTTCCGGTATCGGTAGCGGTACGGGCTCAATACCGTACCATACCGTGCCCACCCCTACTTTTAGCCAAGCAAAGTGGCGTCAGCCAGTTCCCTCCTCCTTTGCCTTTTTATCTTCTTTTTTTTGTTGTTGTCCTCTTTGTTGACTTTTCTTCTCTTTTGGTTTGCTGCACAACAAGCTGCCAACAGAAAGTGGCTATCTTTCTTTCCTTTATTTTTTTGTTTGTTGCTCTTATATGCTGCCAAAAGAATTACGTGGCTGCCTTTTTGTACATTTTTCTTGTTTGTTGTTGCTATGCGCGACAACACCAAGCTGTCAAAACGTGGCTGTCCTTTTCTTCAATTTTTTTTGTTTGCTGTTGCTATGTGCAGCAACACCAGGCTGCCCAGAAAAAGCGAGACTGGCTTCAACTTCTTTTCTTTTTAGTCCACGCCTCTGTATGCACCGAACCTTATGCAAACAACTGATTTTTTTTTTTTTTTGGTTTGTTTTTGTTTCAGAGTTCAGACACAAAAGAAATCAGTGTGCCTTTACTTTTTTTGACAGAGAGGGAGAAAGTTGATTAGGTTCACCAAACGCAGAGGAGAGGTATAACCACTTTTTTTTTATTTGCATTTGTGAACCCATTTTCCAGATTTTTGTTTATCTGCAGAGCTTCTGAGTTCCTCACCCATACGGATTTTTACGTCCAAATAATTTATGGGTTTCTCACCCATGGATTTGTGGCATGCTATGCCTATATTTTTTTCTCTCTTCTTTGCACTGCTCTAATTTCTCCAGCAGTGTCGTCGACTTTCCCCTTTCTTTTTTCTGTTGTAGCCTTTTTATAGGCCAACTAGATAAGACTCCTTTGAGCAAACAATACTTTTGAATTTCAGATAAGTGTTGATAAGATTTAGCCTTACCAATTTGAAACATAACAGATATCCCAAAATTTTGGGAACCTATATTGGCTTGCATTTATCATTTAATTTTTTTATTTGAAATAAATGATAAAATTTATTTGCCAATTTTTTTATTTCAACACACACAATATTGTCTAGATTGATTATGAACACTTCCAACAAGTCCAACATGTTGCCTAATTTTATCTTTTTTTTTCCAATTCCTAAAAACCATCTCTGTGAAGGCCTCGCTACATCCTTGACCAATTCTTAAATTGGAATTGAAGAGATAACAATAAGGGCAAAATGCAGCATCTTTACTAATACTGTACTCCAATCAGTCAACTCATCAAACCACTTGACATTAAAGCGTCGATCATACCCTGAAAGATCAGTTTGTGGAAATGTGTGATCTTTAGGCTGACATGGACCCTTTTGTAGATATGCTCTTCGAACTTCGTCTCTAATGTTAGGATCATAATCCAACATTTGAGGCCAAAGTCCAGGGTCTGCAATAAGATTAGCCAAGATATCTTGCAACTCACTTTCTTTCGAACTATCCACATCTCTCGAACTCGAACTACCCATATTATCCAAACTAGAAGTAGTTGATGCGAACCTTCTCTTAAAGTAGCGTTCCATAACTGTATTGATAAAAATAACCAAGCAAGCATCAACAATAATAAAAACCCATAACTTATGCAAACTAACCAAAATAAAATCTCAACAACTAATCAAATTTACCAAATATAATCTAACATAAAACACTAATTTATTCAAACTAACTAACCAAAACCAAAACCCCTAATTTATTCAAACTAACCAAGAGATATAATCTAACATAAAAGTAAAACCCTAATTTATTCAAACTAACTAACCAAAACCGAAACCCCTAATTTATTGAAACTAACCAAGATATAATCTAACATAAAAATAATACCCTAATTTATTCAAACTAACTAATCAAAACCAAAATCCCTAATTTATTCAAACTAACATAAAAGTATAGCCCTAATTTATTCAAACTAACAAACCAAAATAAAATCTTAACAACAAACAACAACAACTAATCAAGAATATAATAATCTTTACTAATTATTAAAGCATAAAGAAATTAAGATAACATACTTTCAAATTTGAGGGACAAATCCAACTTTGAAATCAAATTGAATATGGAGGACAATAGCTATTTAAGTTTTTGTTGCCCACCACCGCCACTTTGCTGCCGCCATCGCCAGATTTGTGGGGGGGAGGAGAAGCCACCATTGAATTGGAGGTTGGAATGTTGTTTTAGTTGGGGTTGGGGATTTAGGGTTGAAAACTTGAGATTGAGAAGTTATAAATGAATTAAAACTGATTTGGGGAGGAGGAATTATCAGGCAGCAACATAGCAGCAGCTACTGCGTTATTTTTTATTTTTTTTAAACCTGTGACCTGTGCCAAAATGACGTCGTTTTGGCCAGATGTTTTAAAAAGAGGAAATCGTAAGTGGAACGACGTCGTTTTGACGTCGAGCGCAACAAAAACAAAAACAAAACAAAAAAACAAAAACAAAAAACACTTAAGTGTAACGACGTCATTTTGACGTCGAGCGAACAAAAAAAAAAAAGGACGCACGCGCACTGCGTTGCGCGAACACCTCCAGTTGCACAGAAGTTGCCCCTTTGGGGCATTTCGTCGAACACCTTGCGAGGGTCAACTTGGGCTGCTCTAATGGAGGATTTCAGAGGTTGCAAGGGTCAATTGACCACCCTTGCTCCTCTGTGGACTCGCCCCTGCTGGAAGGCGAAGGCGCACCACGACGACTCAAGAAGGAGAAGTCAAGGGCGCTGCTGCGGAGAGAACAAATGAAAGGAAGTGATAAGGGCGACATGATTCGTGAGGAAAGCGGACAAAACTGAAAATGAGGTGACCAGCGCCAGTGGTAGTTCCATGATTCGAAAGCCGACTAGGCAAAACTTACATACTATACTCGACAATACGAGTGGATTTTGTTAATAAACATATAAAGATACACATAGTCAGAGGGACGTAATAAGCCTTACCCTCAAATGCATATCTATCAATAAATAAAAGTTTAACAAATACAAAAACTAAAGCTAGACAACGTAACTCTAGATCACGCTGAAGATAATTGATATTAAAATCTTGATTGTCATTGACTATTTGATTCTCAACCTTTTCAACTTGAGACTCAACAATTGGAGATTCGAGAAGATTTTGCCAAGAAGAGAAATCGAACATCTCAACAAAAATAAATCAATTCTCATAATAGCATCAATGCATTTAATTAAACATACCAACACAAATCAAACATCTCAACAAAATTCCTAAAATCAAAGCCCTAATTAATTTCAATAAAACCCCCAAATTTTAATTCATTCCTAATTAAACACTAGAATACTCAATCTCAAATTAAAGATGCATAAGATAATTAAAAAGAAGAGAATGAGAAGAATAATTGTTGCCAAAAAGGGAAGTTGCTAGCAAGAGGAGAAGTTGATGTCTATATGTCAAGAGAAGTAAAGGAGAAGTTGCTATAGACAAGACAAGAGGAGACAAGCTAAACGCCCCTGGATGGCTCACAGACCAAACCCTAACCCTAGCTTGTGTCTCTCCTCGCTAGCGAGAGAGAATCGATTATCTTGTGTCTTTACTTTTTAAAAGTTTAGGGCAAGTTAAGTATATGCAGACTTGTGAATAAAATTAGGGAGCTTTAGTTTTAAAACACAATATAGTTTACTAATTTGGAAGATAGGAATACAATTTCTTCTAATTAGCATAAGGCCAAAGACCAAAATGTAGTATCTAATTTTACAAAAATATCATTAAAAAATATCAAAATTACACACAATGCCACTCCTTCTAAGGCAAGCAAACTATGCCACATGTCCACATCCAGCCAATAGCCACTGCCACCGCCACCGCCACCGTCGGCCACCGGCCGCCGAACACCACCGTCTGCAGGGGACCAACTCCATTGCCCTTTATTCACCTTTTAAAAAAAAGATTTTATGTCATTGAAGGGACTTGAACCTTGACCCTTGAAGGAGGAGGGCTCACTCACATACCACTACACCAAACTTGATTTTGTAATATTTTTTCAGTTATACAATATTTATATAAAAAATCAACAGTTCTTTTATAAAAATTAATAAAAAAATCATTTCAACACATATGCACGCAAAAACTACAAATAAAAACAAAAACTGCAGCAAAAATACAATGTAGATATCAATTATGTAAAAAATACAAAAACAAAAACGAAACTAGCAACAAAAACAAAAATTAATTTTATAGAAGCAAAAATTGCATTGCATGGGAAACTGCAGAGTCGGTTACAAATGCAGCTACTAATAAGTGAGGAAGTAAAGAGCACCTGCGTAGGCCCATTGGCTTTTAACAAAATAAAATTTATAACTCATCCACTATATCCAAAACAAAAATAGGTAATGTCTCACATGCTAATTACTAAAGTTTTTTTGTCACTATACACTAATTTCTTTATAAAATTACTAGTTACATTTTTTCTTTTTTGGGTAATCTTATTTGTATTATACTTTATCTCTAGGTCATAACATGTTTCATAAACGAGCCGCTTTTCCTTGTCTTCAAAATTCACAAAAGTCCCTTATTACAATCTTATCCATCCAAGACAGCTAATCACACAAACTGGTGGACATAATTTGCTATGCCTGCTAGTGCCAGCTGCTGCAGTAAGAAACATATGAACTCCGTAATGTTGGATACAACTATCTTATCTTGGTATACTCCCTCCCTGTCTATCTCACTATATATAGAAAGTTGACAAGAAGAGAGGTTGTTCACTACTTTTCAAATCAAAATTTTCATAGGGAAGCCGGGAGATAATTCCAACATGAAGTCACTACCATATATGTATCAAAAGTCGACAAATGGCAGCTTAAGGTTCCAATGAGAATCACTTACGATGATATTTGCCCTTTGGATTGTAGTAAATAGCAGGATAACTAAGTAACAATCAGAAGCTAACACGACCAGATGATTTAAAACTGGTTTTTTCTTAACTTTTTCTAAACAATAAGGAGCAAGAAAAGCTTTAAAAACTCAGTAGATTCAGAGAAAGAGATAGAAACAATACCCAAAAAGAATGACTACTTTGGGAGGCCTAATAATCATTCTTTCAAGCTTTCTGTGTCTGCTCCTTGTCTTAGCTTTCATCAAGATCCTTCACAAACTATGGTGGACTCCGATTCGCATAAAGAAGCTGATGGCTTTGCAGGGGATCAAAGGCCCTTCTTACAGATTCATCTATGGAAATACCAAAGAAATCTCCAGCATGAAAAAGGAAGTCATGAGCAGGCCCCAAATTTTATCACACGACATACTTTCTGTAGTTCAACCTCACATTCACTCGTGGACCAAGATATATGGTAACTGACAAACAAGCCATCTCAATTAGTTAACTATTGTATTTAAATCTTAGTTCTATCTAAACAAGATCACTTTTGGTCATTTTTGCATGCAATTACAGGTAAGAATTATCTTCAATGGCATGGTTCTCAGGCTCAGTTGGTCATTACAGAACCTGAGTTGTGCAAAGAGATACTGAATAACAAAGGCAGAGCTTATTCGAAAAGAGAGCCCCCACACCTTGTGAAGAAGCTATTGGGAGATGGCCTTGTGGCAACAACCGAAGCTGAAAAATGGGCAAAACTACGAAAGCTGGCCACCCATGCCTTCCATGGAGAGAGTTTAAAAGTAAGTTTTTTAAAGTTACTGATACTCTGTTGCAAAGAGTATTATAGTAATAGCTGTGTCAACTATTTAAACATGAAAAGACTAAATTGAAGGCAAAAGTCTGCTAATAGCATGATGGTATCATTGTTTTACTAGAGTATGATTCCAGATATGGTAGCTAGTGCCAAGACGATGCTAGAAAGGTGGAAAGTTTATGAAGGAAAAGAGATTGAGGTGTTTGAAGAGTTTAGATTGTTCACGTCGGAAGTGATTTCCAGAACAGCATTTGGCAGCAGCTATGTAGAAGGACAGGACATTTTTGAGATGTTGATGAAGTTAGGATTCCTAATATTCAAAAATATTCTCAAAGTCAGGGTTCCTGGAATCAGGTAACACAGTACTTTTAATACTCCAATTGAAAAGAAAAGGAAATAAGGAAATTTTGTGGAGTTACTTCTGTTATCTCATTTTTAGTCTTTCATTCAATGATGCAGTAAGTTTTTCAAAACCAGCGATGAGATTGAATCAGACAAACTTGAGAAAGGAATTCATGCCTCCATAATAGAGATGGTTAGGAAAAGAGAAAAGAAGACAATAGCTGTAGAAAAGAACTGCTTTGGGAGTGATTTTCTTGGATTACTTTTGAAGGCTAATCACGAAGCCAATGAGAACCAGAGGATTTCGGTGGATGAGTTAATTGATGAGTGCAAGACGTTTTACTTTGCTGGACAAGAAACCACTAATACATTGCTTTCTTGGACTATCTTTCTCCTGGCACTCCATACAGATTGGCAAGAGGAAGCAAGAAAGGAGGTGCTACAACTATTTGGAAAACATACTCCAAATCTTGATGGCATTGGCAAACTAAAAACAGTAAGAAACTTGTCTAGGTGGTAGAAATATGTTCTCAATAAAGTTTGAGATCCTGATTCAGTTATCTATTTTTTCATTTTCATGCAGATGAGTATGATCATCAATGAGGCTCTAAGGTTATATCCCCCTGCTGTTTCGGTTATGAGGAATGTAGAAAGGGAAGTTAGACTAGGAAAGCTCATTGTTCCTAGTAATCTTGAATTGGTTGTCTCAATCGTAGCACTTCACCATGATCCTCAAATCTGGGGACAAGATGTGCAACTTTTCAAACCAGAGAGATTCTCAGAAGGGGTTGCCAAAGCAACCAACAATCATGTTGGTGCGTTCATACCCTTTGGATTGGGACCTCGAACTTGTGTAGGCTTGAACTTTGCGACGACTGAAGCGAAGATTGCTTTGTCAATGATTCTACAACAATACGCATTCACCCTTTCCCCAGGTTATGTCCACTTGCCCTTACATTATCTTACAGTTCGGCCACAGCGTGGAGTTCAGGTAATGCTGCACTCACTTTGAACGGCAAATGGTGTATCAAGCGGACATGTTGCCTTTCACTTTGCGACGAGACAAGAGCTTATTTGTCAATCGCCCTTTCAACTTTACCAAACGATTGTTCTCTTTAGTTCAGCAGCATTTTGGACAGTCCGAAGTTTTCCTGTTTGTTCTTCTTTTTTGGGTACAATGAAATCTTATGCTTACAATTGTAATAAACATTTTCAATCTGAATGCATCATCCATATATAGTAAAAGGAATTTAAATAATGGCAGAAAGAAAGCTTAAACACAATATGTAATTAGTAATTAATCCCAAAACCAAGATGAGGGTACTTTCATTAACATAGGGACATTACATAAAGATGGATAGATAGATAGATTAACAAAAGCAGCAATAGAGTAGAATACTACTCTTTATTCATATAGCACTGAGTAAGTAGTTCCAAGCTATTTGCGCAAATCCTTGAAATAGGCAGCTGGGTTGCTCTCAAAGCTCTCCCTGTAGATTGTATCACCTCTTCCAGGTGCTTTCATGGTTCTAGCTATTGAGAAAATTTAGAGTACACAACTCTAATTTAGACTTGTGGGAGACAAAACAAGTAAACAATTTACTTGTATCAGACTTGCAAAATATTACAACAAGACAACTCTCAAAGGAAAGACAAACTCTTACAAGCACTCTTTCTCACTTCACTCACACTTCTCACAATAACTACTTAGCTCTATAGCTCACTCTTCTAGTTGACACACTTCACTTCTTGATTGATTTTACAAGTCATGGCTTCATGCCTATTTATAGTTGTTCTAGCCGACATAGCTCACCACCTTGGCTATATAATATTAGTTACATGGTTACCTTCTAGACTATTCTCCAAGCTTCAATCTGCCAACTTGCTTAGCCACTCCACCGACTTGGGCATTTATACTTCAGCTATTGTTTTCTCATATATTATTCTAGATATTTCTAGTGGTATTATTACCTTGTTGTTTATACTTGCTTCTAGAACATTGTAGAGATTGCTCCTCAAAATGGGCTGAGCTGGGTTTGATACTTTAACACTCCCCCTCAACACCAGCTCACATTCTTCGCACCACATTGAGCTTATGATGAAATCTTTCCAACTTGCCGGTACTCAGACCTTTTGTGAACAAGTCCGCAATTTGATCATCTGTATTGATATGTCTCATCTCAATCTCTTCTTGTAGAACCTTCTCTCTGATAAAATGGTAGTGTATCTCCACATGTTTGGTTCTTGCGTGAAAAACTGGATTTTCCGCCAAACGAATTGCCGATTGATTGTCACAGTATAACGGCACTGAATAATCTACCAGTTGATGTAGATCATTCATTAGCTGTGTCAGCCACGTGATCTCTTGAGCTGCCATTGATGCTGCCTTGTACGCTGCTTCCGTGGTTGACAAAGATACCGTCGGCTGTCTCTTACTGCACCAAGAAATTGTTCTTGAACCAAGCTTAAACACGTACCCGGTAGTTGATTGACGAGTATCATGATCTCCAGCATAGTCAGCGTCGCAATAACCAATTAGCTTGCAATCTTCTCCTTTCTTGTACAAGAGACCACAGTCAATTGTATTCTTCACATACCTCAGTATTCGCCGTACTACATTTAGATGAGACTTCTTTGGATTTTGCATGTATCGACTCATCACACCAACTGCATATGAAATATTAGGTCGAGTCAATGTCAAGTAGATTAGACTACCCACCAATTGTCGATACATCGTTGCGTCTTCCAAGTCTTTGCCTTCATATGCGCATATCTTGACATTGGGCTCCATCGGCGTTGAGATTGGCTTGCATTCAAGCATCCCAAACTTTTGCAACAAATCTTTTGCATATTTCTGTTGACATAGAAATATCCCTTCTTGTGTGCGATCAACCTCTAGCCCAAGAAAGTGCTTGAGTTGTCCCAGTTCTTTCATCTGAAAGCGAACTGATAAATTCTCTTTTGTTTAGAGAATTTCTTCCTCGTCATCACCAGTGATGATTAGATCATCCATGTATAGCAGCACGATAGCTAATTTTCCTCCATTGGCTTTAACGAATAAACTAGAATCTGCATGAGTCACTGAATAACCACTTCGGGAGAGAAACTCAGCAATCTTACCGTACCATGCTCTTGGCGCTTGCTTCAATCCGTAAAGTGCCTTTTTCAGCTTGCACACATACTCGGGATGGACTTCGTTCTCAAAGCTCATTGG
Organism: Prunus avium; assembly: GCF_002207925.1. Next base: position 91,935 of record NW_018921723.1, on the reverse strand, counting down.
TTGAGTCATGTAGATTTCCCAATCTAACTCCCCATGCAAAAACGCATTCTTCACATCCATTTGGTACAAGTTCCAATCTTTGTTGGCTGCAAGTGCAAGTAGGACTCGTACGGTCATAAGCTTTGCCACTGGACTAAACGTTTCATCATAATCTAGTCTGTACTGCTGAGAGAAACCTCGAGCCACCAACCGAGCCTTGTACCTTTCGACTGATCCGTCAGGACGACGCTTCATCTTGTACACCCATTTGCAGGATATATGGTTCACATCCCTTGGCTTTGGTACCAGATCCCAAGTCTGATTTTGCTTAAGCGTAGTGATCTTTTCTCTCATAACTTTAACCCATTCGGAACTCTATGATGCTTCTTCAAATGTCTCAGGTTTAACTGCTTCTTCTGCTATGGCTGCGTTGGCATATTTGGGATTTGGCTTTCGTGCTCTTGTTGACCTTCTGGGTTGTGACTGTGGGGTCGGTATTTCCACTTCACTGGTTCTAACTTCTTCTAGTGCTTGTTGATGTACACCAGTTTGCCAAGGATTCTGAGTAACTTCTTGCTCGTCATCGTCATCGTCAAGCAAATCTTCATGCTCATTTGAACTCGGTCGGATTGGAACAATTTGCTCCCCCAACTTTTGTTGCAGCTTATCTTCAATTTCTCTCGAGTCTGGTAACACCTCCTTTTTTGGGGACCACCAAGATGATGCTTCATCGAACAGCACATCTCGTGATGTGTAGCACCTTCCATTTGTAGGGTCACAACACTTCCCCCATTTTCTCTGGCTGTTGTCTGCCGCGCAAATCTCACGGCCTGGAGTTCCGGGCCGAGGGGATATGCGTTAACACGCGGTTTCCTACTTTTGGGTGCGGTACGGTTGTGCGCGGGCGTGCCAGCACGGTCTACCGTGCGTCGATGTGTTGATGAGTGTTGGATGGATAAGTGGTGCGCCTGTTTGAACTTGTCTTCCTAATCAAACGATTGTAGCCGAGAGAGGAACTAGTCTCGGCTGTTAGGTTCACGGCCTGAACTACAAGGCCGTTGAGTGATGGTGTTGGTGGTGGGTTTTGGGCGGTGCTCCGGCGCGCTGCTCAGGGAGCGACGGTCGTGTGATATATGGGGTGAGTGAACGAACAACAAGGATGGTGCTCCGGCGCCTTGAAAATCAAGGGTCGTATGATATTGAAGGTGCATTACAGGAAAAAATAAGTTGCTCCGTGGGAGGCTTTGTTTTGGTGTTGAACCCTTTGAATGTAGCTCGAGTCTTGTATTTATAGGAAGAGTCTCTGGAGGAGTAATCGAGTGGTGGGTTTTGGGCGGTGCTCCGGCGCGCTGCTCAGGGAGCGACGGTCGTGTGATATATGGGGTGAGTGAACGAACAACAAGGATGGTGCTCCGGCGCCTTGAAAATCAAGGGTCGTTTGATATATTGATGAATGGATTTTCCTTACAATCTAACATTACTCCTAGGAAAGCAAGTAAAGATATTGAAAGTGTATTACAGGAAAAAATAAGTTGCTCCGTGGGAGGCTTTGTTTTGGTGTTGAACCCTTTGAATGTAGATCGAGTCTTGTATTTATAGGAAGAGTCTCTGGAGGAGTAATCGAGGCTAAAAATCTGCATGGTGGAGCTTGATTGGAGCAAGTGGGCAGTCCCATCGACATTTGGGATCGTGAAGTATGGTGGTGTGACCCCAGAAATCCCGGTGAATCTCGGGCGCCGCTCTTGATCGTGGGTTCTGAGCTTCTGGCCGTGGAGACGCATTTATGGCCTGGATAGCTGGTGAACCAATATCTCAGGCTGTCAGAATTCTTGTGAGAATGTCCACGTCTAATCACTCTGATCCTCATCACCAAATCCTGACTTCAGTCACTTCCCACCTTCCCTCATGCATTAAATTCTTCTTTGTGGCCAGTAGGTTTGCTGCATTAAACAGGCACTACTTCATTAAATGAAGCCTGGGACCCTGCTGTCACGTGATGATTTGCCTTTAATGCCTTGGCCGTGATTTTGTTCGGCCTCGGCTTTGGCCTGCGCTTGAGGCCGAGATGATCATGCCTTAGCATTTCTTCTTTTGTCTTTAGGAAGGCAAAGTACCCTGGCGAAACACTGCGTTTCAGTTTTTACGAACAAGTGCCAGGGCCGAGAGAAGGGGCTCCTTCGGCCAGCTTATGGCCGTGATTTATCAGGCACAAATAGCTGTCGTATCCCATAAAGATACATCTTATTGGCTTTTTGTCAAACTTGCTACGTAGATGACTTGGAACAAATACGTAGCACACATAGCCGAATACTCGAAAGTAACTGACTGTAGGTTTCATATCCCACAGTTTCTCGAAGGGTGAAATAAATTCTAACCTTGGTTGAGGAAGTTGTTGTGAATTTTAGACAACCTGAAAAATTGAGATTATAAAGATTAGTCTAAACACAAATTATACTCGCAAGTGCACAAGGTCAATCGTAATATAGCATGGCAAATACGAGGTCATTCCCACGAGGATTGAGTTCAACTTCCAATTAGTCTAACCTAATTTCCTTCACAAAATACTTTAACTACTCTAATTATATAAACAAGAAATTAAACACATAGCATACTCACGTAAACACAAAAGGGGTTTTTGAAAGAATGATTTAATTAACAACGAAATTAAAAGACAAAATAAGTAGAAAGTCACGAAACACAAGGATGAGAAATTCAAATTGATAAAAGCACTAGGACAATGAATTCACCACTAGTAATCCGATCTAGCCTCTTATTCACCTACCTATTTACTAACCATTTGATGTCGCCGCTTAGTTTTCCTTTTTCATGAATTACCTATGGTATTTAGGCTAACTCGTATATTCCTACATGCAATTCGCCTATGGTATTTAGGTCAAATATCAACACATAGAAACTCATTAAGATCAGTGAAAACCTTGAACAATGTAAACCCTAGGAGTATGGTATTTACCCTAGACGAATTACAAATCCTAATCACATGAAGCAAGCCTCAAATTAAGTATGGTATTTACTCTAATTTGCATCTGATTACTCAATTAAAAGTCTAGATGGTGATCAAGCATCAAGATAATCAACCAAGTTATTAAGCACAGTGATTAAGAATCCAACATCAAACGGCAATCAATAGATAGGTAAAATAAGAAAACTAGATTATCATACTAGGGCTACATCATGCCCTAGCAAAAGAAAATTAGTTACACATAATCTTAGAATTCGACATAAACAAAAACATAAGGAAGAAACAATAAAACTTAGCCAATGGCGGTACTCTTCCGGTGTCTCCAATTTCTCCTAGTCTTTTCATCCCCCCTAAGGAGTTGTTTCTCATGCTTAAATAGGACACCCCCACGTCTATTCCTACCCTAGCTGGGCTTTTACAGTAGCCCAACAATAAAGAAAAACCTAATTAAAACATAAATCCAAAATGGGTAAGTACTTGACTCCTCTTCCTACTTGGACTAGGATAACATGTCAGTTACTTTGCTTGCACGTTTGGGGATGTTCCTCCTCCAAGAAAAATCGGGAAAAATATGTAAATTGTAGATTGTTTTCTTATCTTTCCATCCATATATGGCACGCCTTGAGGAAAAATCAGGAAAGTCTTCAAATGGTCATTCTTCCACAGCAGCACAGTTTTGACGGGATTGCATCTTATGCTGGCTTAACTTCAAAGACTGTTCTCATTGGCTGCTCCGAAAATTCTAGAAAAATTCCACAATCATCTTCAAGATCTCAGCTTTCATCTCCAATTGGTCTTGTGCTAAAACTCCACCAAAAAGTTGTATTTCCGTTGAAAACACATTACTTGCTCTGGAAAGCTGAAATTTGAGAAAATAAAGTAATAAGTCCTTTTTAAACCAAATTTTCTTACAAAAACTAAGTATAAAGAGTACATAAATATGTAATTTTATGGACTTATCAGAAGTTTATTGATCACATGAGCTGCAGTTCTCATGGCTTCAATCCAAAACCTTCCAGGCACATTCTTGGCATGCAGCATGCTTCGACATATCTCTGCAAGATGTCGGTTCTTTCTCTCTGCTATTCCATTCTATTGTGGTGTGTTGGCACCTGTGAATTGATGACGTATGCGAGACTCTCGTAGATACTGGTAGAATTCATTCGAGGTATATTCTCCTCCATTATCTGTGCGTAAACAGATAATCTTCTTCCCCACTTCTCCTTCAACTGTCTCTCTAAACTCTTTAAACTTTGAAAATGTGTCGGATTTTTATTTCATAAAAAAAACCCACACATACTTGGAGAAGTCATCAATGAACGTCACCATGTATCGCATCCCGCTAATCGATGGTTGCTTAACAGGCCCGAACACATCAGAATGGATTAACTCTAACGGTGCTTTTGCTTTGAACTTGGACTCCTCATATGGTAATTGATACGCTTTACCATATTGGCATCCTGCACAGACCGTATCTGTTGGCTGCGCAAATCTCATGGCGTGGAGCTCCGGGCCGAGGGGATATGCGTTTAACACGTGACGTCCTTCTTTTGGATGCGGTGCGGTTGTGCGCGGGCGTGCCAGCACGGTATACTGTGCGTCGAGATGGTGATGTAGATGAAATGGTTAAGTGGTGCGCCTGTTTGGGTTCGACTCCTAATCAAACGATTGTGGCCGAGAGAGGAACTGATCTCGGCCGTCAGGTTTACGGCCTGAGCTACAAGGCCGTTTAGTGGTGGTATTGATGGTGGATTTTGGGCGGTGCTCCGGCGCGTTGCTCAGGGAGCGACGGTCGTATGATATATAGGGTGAATGAGAGATTAACAGATATGGTGCTCCGGTGCCTTGAAAATCAAGGGTCGTATGATATATTGATGAACGGATTTTCCTTACAATCTAACACTACTCCTAGGAAAGCAAGTAAAAATATTGAAAGTGCATTACAGGAAAATATAATTTGCTCCGTGGGAGGCTTCAGTTTCGTGTTTGAACCCTTTGAATGTAGCTCGAGTTTGATAGCTCTTGGAGGAGTAATCGAGTCTGAAAATCTACATGGTGGAGCCTGATTAGAACAAGTGGGTAGTCCAATCAACATTTGGGATCGTGAAGCATGGTGGTGTGACCCCATAAATCCTGGCAAATCTCGACCGCCGCCCTGATCGTGGGTTCTGCGCTTCTGGCCGTAGGGACGCATTTAATGCCCTTGTTTGGTGGTTGGTGATCTGACCTCAATTTGTAAGAATATTTGTAAGTATGTTTGCGCCTAACCACTCTGATTTCTGTCACCAAATCCTGACTTTAGTCACTTCCCTTCTTCCCTCGTGCATTAAATGCCCTTTTGCGGCTAGTGGGTTTGCTAGTCAGAGGCGTTACTTCATTAAATGAAGCGTGGGACCCTGCTGCCACGTGGCGATTTGACTCTAATCCCTTTGGTCGTAACTCTTTCGTCCTTCGGTCTCGGCCCATAATGCCGCGGTCGAGGCCGAGATGATTATGCCTTCGCAACTTTTCCTTTATTTTTAGGAAGGCCAAACATCTGACGAAACGCCACGTTTTAGTTCATGAATAGGTGCTAAGGCCGAGGAAGGTCCTTTCGGCCAATTTATGGCCGTGATTTATTAGGCACAAACAGTATCTGTTCTCACATCAAGCTGAGGCAGACCCTTGAGCATTGACTTCTTCATCATCACGCTTAGCTTGTGATAGCTAATGTGGCCCAATCTCATGTGACATAAATCTGCTGTCTCGTTCTTTGTTGTCTTGTCTACATATGCAAACTCTGCTGATTTATTAGGCACAAACAGTATCTGTTCTCACATCAAGCTGAGGCAGACCCTTGAGCATTGACTTCTTCATCATCACGCTTAGCTTGTGATAGCTAATGTGGCCCAATCTCATGTGACATAAATCTGCTATCTCGTTCTTTGTTGTCTTGTCTACATATGCAAACTCTGCTGATTTATTAGGCACAAACAGTATCTGTTCTCACATCAAGCTGAGGCAGACCCTTGAGCATTGACTTCTTCATCATCACGCTTAGCTTGTGATAGCTAATGTGGCCCAATCTCATGTGACATAAATCTGCTGTCTCGTTCTTTGTTGTCTTGTCTACATATGCAAACTCTGCTGATTTATTAGGCACAAACAGTATCTGTTCTCACATCAAGCTGAGGCAGACCCTTGAGCATTGACTTCTTCATCATCACGCTTAGCTTGTGATAGCTAATGTGGCCCAATCTCATGTGACATAAATCTGCTATCTCGTTCTTTGTTGTCTTGTCTACATATGCAAACTCTGCTGACATTACGTAGACTGACTCCAGTCGTCATCCCTCCATTGTTAGCATCCCTGAGATCTTGAAGTCTTGATACACCTTTACATCTCTCGGACCGAACAGGACATAGTGGCCTGATGATGTCAGTTGTGCTACTAAAAGCAGATTCTTCTTCATGCCTGGAACATGGTAGACATCTTGAAGTGGCACCTGGTTATGATTGTATCGTGGTGCTACTACTGTCTTACCGATGTGGGTTATCGGTAACCTTGAGTTGTTGGCAGTCACCACCACACGATTGCCCTTATACTCAGTAAGGTTCTGCAACTTCTCTTTATCACCTGTCATGTGATTTGAGCAGCCTGAGTCGATAATCCAATCATTCTTATAGTCAATCCTTTCAGGTGACATCATAGTGAGAGCTATCTTCTCTTCCTCTATAGCGAGAGATGCTTCCGCGTCCCAATCATCCTCACTTTTCTCCTTTGAGTTGGAAGTAGCAGTATTACTCTCAGCGGGCCTTTTGTTGGACCAACAATCTTTCGCCATATGGCCCTTCTTTCCGGAGTTGTAGCATTTACCTTCAATCTTTTATTATTCTTGGATTGACCACGGTTGCCGTGAAACTTTGAAGCTCCCCCTGGTCGAGAACTTCCTTCTCCTTGATGACCTTTCGCCTTGTCACCATCTCTTTTAGATCCACTACCAAAGTGCTGCTTGAAGTTGTCTTTACTTTTGTTGGTGTAGAGCGCTTCCTCCTCACCTTTTAACGAGACCCCTCCCATTTGCTTAGCCACAGCTTCTTGATCGGCAAGCAAATTTTCAAACTCAACAAGTGATGGTTGAGTAGGCCACCCTTGTATAGCGGCAATGAAGCCTTAGTATTCGGGTCTCAGACCATGGATAATTATCCTTTTTATCCTAGATTCCACAATAGCAGCAATAGGATCTAAATCAGAAATTTCACGGCATATGGACTTTACCTTGTGGAAGTACTGAGCAATCGTCATGTCACGTTGTGCAACGGATAGCAGCTTGTTCTCAAGAAGCTATAGTCTTGTGTCACTCCTTTTTTAAAAGAGTGTTGCAAAAGTGTCACATGCTTCCTTTGGTGTTTTGGCTTTCATTATGTGCTCTAACATTTCTTCTTCAATTGTTGTCTTTAGGGAAAACATGGCTTTACCTGCTTTGATCTTCCACTTACGCAAAGTGTCATTGTTGTCTTCTCGTGGTTGTGCAACATCGTTGCCCCTAGGGGTGGGCATATAAACCGGAAAACCGGAAAACCGAACCAAACCGGATGAAAAAAAACCGGAAAAAACTGAGTTGACTAAAAAGTCAACAAAATCGGATCGGACCGGACCGGTTCAAACCGATTCCGGTTCCGATTTTACACAAAATAGCACCGGACCAGATCGGACCGAACCGGTCCAGTATTTAATATATATTTTTTGGTGGCCCAACCACTAAGCCCAGAATTTTTCTCACTTCCCAAACCCAACTACTAACATCTAACCTTAGCCAAGCCCAACAACAAAAGCCCATCAACCAACACCTAACCCTAAAACCACCTTTTCTTTCCTTCCTCTCTCCTTTATCTTTTCAATCCGCCGCAGCTTCTCTCTTTTATT
>NW_018921723.1:0-55307 GCF_002207925.1 Prunus avium | reverse complement strand
AACCCAATGATTATAATCGGTTGAAGAGGTGGCTGGACATAGATGAGTGCCATCAACATATTTGAATAAATCTTGTCCAATAAGGAAGGCTTCAACCTGATGATACCACAAAAGATAGTTATCATCATTAAGCTTCACCGTCACAAGGTGGGTGATGTTGGGGAGAGAATATGTGGCCATGGCAGCAACGGTTGAAGAGGCAATAGCGGAAGAACTCATCTTAGAGACAGAGGAAGGGGGGGTGCTGTGATTGTGGTGGTTGGAATTTGAGGCGACAAATCTAGAATGGTTGGGCAGCGATGGAGCGAGGCCGTTTAGGTGTTGTGCGACAAGCTTGAGAAGAAGAAAGAAGAATGGCGCTGATCCCAGAGAAGAGAAGAGAGAAAATAGAGACCCAAAACCCTAGGAAAGAATTTTCTTTGATACCATGTAAGTTTGTAAAATCTGAATTATTATTCTTCTCACTATTGGAGGAAAATATATATATACAGCAAGCTAACATTATAACAGGAAATATATATATAAAGGAATTCCTAGTCTATAGGGATTGACAATTAATATAGTTGACTGGAGAGATATAAACAGTATATACATCAATTAGCTATAAATCAGGGATGCTGTCTAACAATAGATAAAAGCAGCAATATAGTAGACTGCTACTCTTTTATTCATGTAGTAGTAGTGAGTAAGTAGTTACTTCATTCCTAGCTATTTGCGCAAATCCTTGAAATAGGCAGCTAAAGCTCTCCCTGGAGATTGCATAATCTCTTCCTGGTGCTTTCATATTCCCTGCTGCATTGCCTCCACCACTACCACCACCACTTGCTGTTACATTGGACGACTTACCCCCGCCAGCATTTTGATTTCCAACCTGGCTATTGCTATTACTATTAGAGCCTTTGCTTCCTCCCATATTTGCAATCCGAAGTGTTTTTCGGGTTGTTTTTTTTTTCTTGGTGAGATAAGACAATCCAAAGTGCAAATTACTCGGTTCTGTCTCTGTGGCTTTGTTGGAGGGGTGCATGGCAATATATACACACAGATTGTAGTGCATCAGTTTGATTCTAAGAATTAAAAGAGTCAAAAGTGGAAATTAATAGAAGAAGCATTGGAACTGCCAGAATAATATTGACTGTGAGTTTTCCAATTACCGTGATGGGATTGGGATTCGAATACGTGAACCTTTGGATGAAGATTATACATTGGAATATGGTGTTTCCAATCCAATCCAATCCAAGTATGTGGTTTCTGAATGCTAATTAAGAAGAAAAGGATGGTATTGAAGTCAATGCATTTCCCAACAATTGTACAATAAACAAAGCTTGAACGTCATCGAAGCTCTGCTAATTCAACCCGAAAAACTCCATTGGAATATGAAAACAGTAAGACAGTCAAGAACTCAATCATTAGCTTGTTCTAAGTGGCAGAAACTTGTTATCTTTTTTTCATTTCGTTTTGATGCAGATGAGTATGGTTATATTCCCCCGTTGGTACTCTGTTAAGGAAAGCTAATCTGGGGACAAGACTCGCAACTTTTTAAATCAGGGAAAAAATAAAAATATAAAAAGGGCCCCCGTATAGCCGCCCAGCTATACCTTTTATGTCGAATATTTCTAAAGAGTATAGCCGCGCGGCTGTACTATTTGTTTAAAAATAAAATAAAAAGGAGTTGCTAAAGCTACTAACAATAACGCAGGCGCTTTCCTACGCTTCTGAGTAGGACCTCGAACTTGTGTGGTGGAATTGCTCTGTCAATGGTTCTACAACGCTACTCCTTCACCCTTTCCCCGGGCTATGTCCACTTGCCCTTTCAGCAAGTAACAAATGGCCCACTCCGTGGAGTTCAGGTCATGCTACATTCACTTTGATGTTACAACCGCAAGGACAAGAACACCCCTTAAATCTTGCACTTGGTAAGTATCCAGAAACCAGACATTAATCATAATAAAGCCTTTGGTTATGAAGTGAAATTGATAAAGTCAATTATCATATATCAACTTTGGTTATGAAGCTATTGTTGTGTTATGTTTGGCAGCATTTTAAAATAATCCAATAGTTTATTTCTTTTTGTTTGGCTTGGTAGAAAGAAACTTAAAGCTTGCAATTGTAAGCATCGTTCCAGAAAAAGGCAACGAGGTAAGGATGAAAAACAATTGTTTATGTTAGAAGATGCCAATAGAATATGAAAGTGATCATTTAACTGCTGCATTAGAAAATACTAAAAATAAACTGGCCATCCATTTTGAGACCCTTTTTGTCATTGGTGACGAACCCGGGAGATAATTCCAACATGAAGTCACAACCATGATGTATCAAAAGTCGACAAATGACCAGATGATTAAAAACTGGTTTTTTCTTAACTTCTTCTAAACAATCAGGAGCATGATAAGCTTTAAAAACTCACTAGGTTCAGAGAAAGAGATAGAGATAGCCAAAGAGAAAAACAATACCAAAAAAATGATTAGTTTGGGAGGCCTAATAATCATTCTTTCAAGCTTTCTGTGTCTGCTCCTTGTCTTAGCTTTCATCAAGATCCTTCACAAACTATGGTGGACTCCGATTCGCATAAAGAAGCTGATGGCTTTGCAGGGGATCAAAGGCCCTTCTTACAGATTCATCTATGGAAATACCAAAGAAATCTCCAGCATGAAAAAGGAAGTCATGAGCAGGCCCCAAATTTTATCACACGACATACTTTCTGTAGTTCAACCTCACATTCACTCGTGGACCAAGATATATGGTAACTGACAAACAAGCCATCTCAATTAGTTAACTATTGTATTTAAATCTTATTTCTATCTAAACAAGATCACTTTTGGTCATTTTTCCATGCAATTACAGGTAAGAATTATCTTCAATGGCATGGTTCTCAGGCTCAGTTGGTCATTACAGAACCTGAGTTGTGCAAAGAGATACTGAATAACAAAGGCAGAGCTTATCCGAAAAGAGAGCCCCCAAACCTTGTGAAGAAGCTAGTGGGAGATGGCCTTGTGGCAACAACCGAAGCTGAAAAATGGGCAAAATTGCGAAAACTGGCCACCCATGCTTTCCATGGAGAGGGTTTAAAAGTAAGTTTTTTTAAGCTACTGGTAATTTGTAGCAAAGAGTATTATAGTAATAGCTTTTTCAACTATATTTAAACACGAAAAGATTAAATTGAAGTCAAAAGTCTGCTAATAGCATAATTGTATTATTGTTTTACTAGAGTATGATTCCAGAAATGGTAGCTAGTGCCGAGACGATGCTAGAAAGGTGGACAGTTTACGAAGGAAAAGAGATTGAGGTTTATGAAGAGTTTAGATTGTTCACGTCGGAAGTGATTTCCAGAACAGCATTTGGCAGCAGCTATGTAGAAGGACAGAACATATTTGAGATGTTGATGAAGTTAGGATTCCTAATAGTAAAAAATTTTCTCAAAGTCAGGGTTCCTGGAATCAGGTAACATAGTACTTTTAATACTCCAATTGAAGAGAACAGGAAGTAAAAAAAATTTGGAGAGTTACTTCTGTAATCTCAGTTTTAGTCTTTCATTCAATGTTGCAGTAAGTTTCTCAAAACCAGTGATGAGATTGAATCGGACAAACTTGAGAAAGGAATTCATGCCTCCATAATAGAGATGGCCAAGAAAAGAGAAAAGAAGACAACGGCTGGAGAAAAGGAGAGCTTTGGGAGTGATTTTCTTGGATTACTTTTGAAGGCTAATCATGAAGCCAATGAGAACCAGAGGATTTCGGTGGATGAGTTAATTGATGAGTGCAAGACATTTTACTTTGCTGGACAAGAAACCACTAATACATTGCTTTCTTGGACTGTCTTTCTCCTGGCACTCCATACGGATTGGCAAGAGGAAGCAAGAAAGGAGGTGCTACAATTATTTGGCGAACAAACTCCAAATCTTGATGGCATTGGCAAACTGAAAACAGTAAGAAATTTGTCTAGGTGGTAGAAATATGTTCTCAATAAAGTTTGAGATCCTGATTCAGTTATCTATTTTTTTCATTTTCATGCAGATGAGTATGATCATCAATGAGGCTCTAAGGTTATATCCCCCTGTTGTTGCGGTTATAAGGAAGGTCGAAAGGGAAGTTAGACTAGGAAAGCTCATTGTTCCTAGTAATCTTGAATTGATTGTCTCAATCGTAGCACTTCACCATGATCCTCAAATCTGGGGACAAGATGTGCAACTTTTCAAACCAGAGAGATTCTCAGAAGGGGTTGCCAAAGCAACCAACAACCATGTAGGCGCATTCATACCCTTTGGACTGGGACCTCGAACTTGTGTGGGCTTGAACTTTGGGACCACTGAAGCGAAGATTGCTTTGTCGATGATTCTACAACGCTATGCCTTCACCCTTTCGCCGGGTTATGTCCACTTGCCCTTACGTTATCTTACAGTCCGGCCACAACATGGAGTGCAGGTAATGCTGCAGTCACTTTGAACTGCCCCAACATGGAGTGCAGCCAAGCTTGCCTTGTACTTTCAACTTTACAAAGCGATTGTTCTCTGTAGTTTGGCAGCATTTTGGATGGTCCAAAAGTTTTCCTGTTTGTGTTTGTTTTTTAGTAGAATGAAATCTTATGATTACTTTTTGATAATAAACATTTTCAGTTTGAATGCATCATCCATATATAGTAGAAGGAGTTTAAATAAATAATGGCAGAAAGAAAGCATAAACACAATACGAAATTAGTAATTAATCCCAAAACCAAGAAGAGGGTACTTTGATTAACATAGATAGAGACATTACATAAAGATAGATAAATAGATAGATTAACAAAAGCAGCAATATCGTAGACTACTACTCTTTTATTCATATAGTAGTAGTGAGTAAGTAGTTACTTCATTCCTAGCTATTTGCGCAAATCCTTGAAATAGGCAGCTGGGTTGCTCTCATAGCTCTCCCTGGAGATTGCATATTCTCTTCCAGGTGCTTTCATGTTCCCTGCTGCATTGCCTCCACCACCACCGCCACTTGCTGATACATTGGACGACTTACCCCCACCAGCATTTTGATTTCCAACCTGGCTATTGCTATTACTATTATAGCCTTTGCTTCCTCCCATCTTTGCAATCCAAAGTGTTTTTCTGGTTTCTTTTTTTCTTAGTGAGATAAGATAATCCAAAGTACAAATTCCTCAGTTGGTTCTGTGGCTTTGTTGGAGGGGTGCATGGCTATATATACACACAGATTCAGATTGTAGTGCATCAGATTCTATTGACTGTTTGTTCATCGAACTTGAGTTTTCCAATTACTGTGATGGCATAGGATTGGGATTTGAATACTTGAACTTTTGGATGAAGATTATACATTGGAATATGGTGTTTGCAATCCAATCCAAGAATGTGGTTTCTGAATGCTAATTAAGAAGAAAAGGATGGTATTGAAGTCAATGCATTTCCCAACAACAATTGTACAATAAACAAAGCTTGAACTTCAACCTGCAATACTCCATTAGAATTTGTTTAGCTGACCTTGTTATGCTTTGCTCAAATATCAGATGCCTCAACCAGAAAAAAAAAATCTACATGGACGTCTGAGCTTTCTAGACACTCCATCCAGTCACATCCGTTACTATTAGTGAGGAACCAAAATAATTAAATTTCATTTACTAGTTACAACATGGCATGCTTGCTGTGAGCATGACATTTTAATATATTGGAGCACATAGATTTGACAGTTGGCAGTTGACAGTTCCTGAAAAGCACCATTACAATGTATGACCATGAGAGTGGACAGACGATTTTACATGGTATAGTTGGAAGTATAGAGATTGGGCATCTTATTCAAATGCCTCATAATCTTCTCAGCCATCTGCCTGGTATTTCCAGCTCCATGATGAAAAGCACTTACCAGTATGGCAGGCAACACCCTGTCGTTTGATATATCTGAAGCAGACTTATCCCCACCTTTGTTCAAGAACTTTTCGATCACCCAAAATGACTTCTGCCACAGCCCCTCTTCCCTGTGCTGTTTCACCACATCCAAAACATGTTGCACAGCATTTGCCTCACTCAGCATGCTCACACTCTTGTCCACATCAACTTTGTCATCCAACAAAGTGCATATAGTTGACAATGCAGCTTCCACAACCTCTGCATTCTCATTTCCCAGACAAACCAATAGCCTCTCAACTGCCTTTGCATCAACTATGCAGAAGGTGTTTTGTGAAGAACAGACCCCTCCGTGAACCGGGCACAGTGGTATTTTCCTCCTCCTTGATGATGAGCCACAGAATAGATACTTGGACAGGTAGAACAACTTCTTTCTCTTGATTTGTGGTGGTTTGGATAATCTTATTGACTCTGTAGAAAGATTCTCCAACCCAATTGCTGATAACCTCTGAACTTCATCACTTGATGGTTGTATGAGTAGTTCTGTGAATACTGCCGTAAAATTGTGTGTTCTTGCTGAAAACAGTATTTGGGGTTCATATAATGTTGTTGTGAATCTGACTAGAATGCCTACTAAACCTTCTAAGTAAGTGCTTTCAAACCTGCTCGATCTTGTTCCTCTTTTTTGAATTTGACTGATTGCTTCTAGGATTGTAGGCACTGTATTATTGTATAGAAGAGCTAGGTTGAGCGTCAGGTTTTGATGGGGAAGTTGAGCTAGAAATTTTGCTGAAACTGCCTGCTTCTTGGTGATGAGGGTTGTATCAGTTGGGCTCTGGACAAGATTCTCAGGCTGTCCTCTGGTTTTGCAGAGTCTTTCTGCTAGCACATTGCCCATAAGGGGTGAAAGAACAGTTAGTAGCGTGGTTGCGGCAATGGCAAGTTCTTCATGTGGGTTATTGATGAATTCAATGAGGGTGTAGCTTGCTTCAGTTTCTTTTACCAGTGAGACAATGGTGGCTGCACATCTGGGGATCTTAGCAATAAACAAAAGAATTCTGATGAGGTTGTTGTTTAGTTCATCTGAGTTTGAGTTCTTGAGCATGTACATGATGTTACACACCACATAATCTGAAGTCATGGTGTGACCGTGAGAATTAACCTGGAGGTTCTCAAGCTCAATCCCAGCATCAAGTATGTTTGCAAGGATTGCAACTGCTTCATTTTTTGAGTTCATTGGCTCATTTTGAATATTTCGAATGAACATCTCTTCAACCATGATTTGTACAATTCCAGCTTCTTTAAGTATTTTTCCATTTGGCTGGTATGATGAGAGTTGTGCTAGAGCTTTGAATGCCGCCCTTCGGGTCAGGGTATTTCCCCTATGTACCATTTTGATGAGAGCAGGAGAGGCCCTCTCAGCAACATAAGTTGTGCTGTCATGTCCAAGAACAATTTCCCCAAGGTAACTTGCCATTTCCATCATCATCTCTTCACAACCTGTTATTTCAGAAAGAAAAAAAAATTATAAGATAACATTTGAGATTTTCAACAACTAAATTATCATGTCATTTAATCTGAACTTGCAAAATGGTCACAATGGTAAAATTAATGGTCCAAAAAGTTTGAGTTTCTTTGTTATTTATGCTTGGCTGGAACTGTGGAGTTGTGGAAATTACCTTCAGTAAGATTCTTTAGGAGGGGTTCCAGGAGTCCATTTTCTGCCATGTTTTTTATGTTATTTGGCGAATGCTCTAAATTCCTTAAGATTTCATTTGCTTTTTCTGAAGCGAAGGCATCAATAGACCGTCTATATTTAATCCTGATCAACATAAGGATTGCTCCAGTGACTGATCCAATTCTCTCACATAATGATTGTGATCTTGAAAGCTCAAGCAAGTATAGCAATGATGCATGCCTTAGGGACTGGTGACTACTAGAAAGCATCTTGATTATAGTTGCAATATTCGTTGTTTGCGCAATCATTTCCTGCACAAGAAACCACTCTGTCAAAGTTGGAGCAAAAAAGTTTTCATTCTAGTCAATCTACTGGTTTGGTTAGTGCATGTTTTAGTAAATCATAGTACTTTTCATAATTGGTTGTTTCTCATTAGAAATGAGGAAATTGAAATTTGACCTTGCTGTCGTTATCATCCTCCACCAGTTGCCTCAAAAGTTCCAGCACTGCGCATCTAACATCTTTGTCTTTGTACTCCAGACACTGAACAAGCAATGGCAATATTCCAACACTCCGAACTTGCACCTTACTGTAAGGGTTCCTTTGGCAGATACTTTGCACGTCCTTTACTGCTTCAAGTACCATATTCTCTGAACTAGCCAAGGACAATGCTGCACGCGCAACCTTAATCCTTGCTGCCTGATTCCTTTCCTTCCACTCCTCTAATGTGGATTTCAGAGCTATGTTGGCATTGAAAGATTTACTCATCAACTTTTGTCCAGTGATTGGGCAGAAAATTTCTTCCGAGTCTTTGAACTTCTCAAACCACTCAACAATTGCTTTCCTCTCATAGGTCACTCCGCTTCTTATGGTTACTGGGTCATCCATGATCTTCTTTGTCAGTGGGCAGAAGAAAGTCTCATACAGAGGCTCCATGTACTCACCCACCTGTGGAAATGTTGTTAATGATCCACTCATGCTCCCATGTTTTCCTTTGCTGACCCAACTTGTGCTTTTAAGGATTTCAATCAGCTGAGGATTCTCCGTGGAAACCTCAAAATCTATAGGGTAGAGATCTGTTTCTTCTTTTGGTGTTTGTTTTTCCTTTGGTTGCTCTTCCAAGGACAGCATCTTTGTATCTTGTTCATTGGCCTCAGATGCTTGAGCTTCAAAATGAGCATTCTGCATCTCCTTTGAAAGCGGCCGCACTGCAACTTCTGCATATTGTTGGTCTCCAAATGTGGAGGGCGGTATCAAGCTCAGGCACTCTCCTATGTGCTTAATGACCTCCTCCAGCTGTGCTATAATGATTCTCAGTTCAGGATATGAAAATGGTTGGATGCCTATTTGGCATCTCTCCACAAGATCTTTGGCCAGATTAACACTTTTGGAAATAGACTGCAGAATTTCCATTGCATTTTCTGGGCAGGTGTCAGTCATCTTCAACTCCATTATGGCCATAGAAGCCCGATAGAGGTAGCACGCAATCTCAATGAAACTTTCGTGTTCCACCTTGATGCTTACTACCAATTCTGTGATTTCTGAAATGGATGCCAATATTGAATCTGCAAGACTCTCAACTGGACTTGTATCTTCCTTGAGCTGAAGAAAAGAATGAGACAGATTAGTCTTTTACCACACTCATGAATCTATGAAGTAAAGGAATCTATTTTTCTATAGAAAAAGATTCCTTGGTTTCCATCCTTAAGATACTCCCACAAAATAAAGGTAGTGATACAGATTTTCTGCCACCAAGAAAGTTAGTGAGTTAATCAAGGTTATTCAGTTTAATATTTTCTTGTTTTTGTTTTTGTACTACTTATACCTGGTGACGGAGATATCAGCTAGCATGCTTGTATCATTCTAACGTTACCTGGGAAACTAATTCGTAAACGGTAGATCTTTACCACTATGTAGATAGACGTATGAAAGCTTCCCAGAGCCTTGATTTTCATTTCTCAAACACATAAGAATTGTAAAAAGCTAAAAAGAATA
The DNA here is from genome assembly GCF_002207925.1 of Prunus avium. Next base: position 45,801 of record NW_018921723.1, on the reverse strand, counting down.
TGAAGGCTCCTACCGGCATCCAGTTGTAGTTGGTGTGCACTATATAGCCTCGCTGTTGTGAACCTCAACCACAAAACCAGAGTGCTAAGCAGAAGACTTGGCAAAGATGAAACTTTCAATTACCAGTCACTGATAGCTCTTTGAATATTTGTGTGATCTCACTGATAGTAATTTTTATTTAGTTAGATGCCTTTTGTTGTTGCTAGACTCAAGAGCAGGTACAAAAGACTTGGTCAGCTTGCAATCACTTCTGGTTTGGTTGGAAGTCTCTCTCTGATGAATTACTACCACACAGAAGAAAGCCTCTGATACTGGTCAGTGTTACGTGTAGTCATTCTTCTTCTATTTTAATTACTTCCTATAGGATTGACTAAGTAGTTTCTTCAAGATAACGCATTTGTTTTATTTATAATCAAGGTTTGTAATTACTTTAACAAGGTAGACTCTTTCTTTTTGCCATATATTAGAACCACGCTGAGTTGATGTGATGCAATGCAAGGTAAGCACGTGTTTGACGTTACAAAGAATCTGGAGGCATGAAAGCTTATGCACAACTATGTGAAATAACTAAACTAGCCCTTACATCTGATCCACTCTGATGCATGGGGAGATGGATTGAACTTAGTACATGAGGATAGACACACTATCTTCACCAACTGGCCTAATTCATATTTGTGAAACGCATAAGTTTTTTTTTTTTTTTTTTGGTTCAAAGTGAAATTCATTAGATAAGAAAATTATGGTAGATAGCCCAATGATATAGGATCACAAACACAATAACCAATACACTTAGAGAGAGAAAACTCATCATCCACTCAAACTTCTACACGTGGCATATACTTGTTCGCCCCACAGCCACCACCCTTAAACACGTGACATATACAATTGGCTGAATTAGAAGCTTTAATGTGCTAAAGATTAAAAGCACAATTATTACTAGACGACAAATCGCTGTCTACCCAGATAGCTTGCCACCATTTTATTGGATAAGGATGCCGGATCCTGGATGCCAATGGCGGACTCAGGAATTTTTATAAGTGTAGGCTAAATATATATTTTTTTTATAGATGAGATATATTATAAGCCTTTTTTTTTCTCTTGAAACAAAAATGTAAATAAAATTTTATAAATCAAACATGGCCACATTACAAGTAAATATAACATAAAGAAGTACAAAATATAAATAAATACCAATCAAATACATTGCCCAACTTAAAAAAATCATATATGCTAATTAATAATTCAAGTTGCAAAAATAAAATATATATCAACAATCTCCAAAAGTTTTCACCCTAACCCTAAATCATAAAAACTCAACAACAACAATTAAAATTGGAAATTGAATATATATAAAATAAAAAAACTTACCAAGATTGAAGAACCTACTGAAGATAGGTTGGTAAATTTTTTAGAGGAGGAGAGCTATTTCCTCTTGGCTCTCAAGATTCAAATATGGCGTTTTGGGTGGCTAGAAGAAATTTTTTTATGTTTGCTCTCTGTGGGTGTAGCCACTGGCGAATCCAAAAAAAATTTAGCGGATGTGCAATATTGACTAAGTATGAAAAATGGTTTTTTGGAATACTCATTTTCTCAAGATAATTTTTGGCGGCTTTTATTCCTTACACATCAAATAAGAAAATTTGATTTTATGGGATTTTAATATGAAGTATATATTGACTTAATGAAAGTAAAAGGACAAAGACATTTACTTACAATGGACAATTTGAAGCACTTACAATGATTTTTCCGGCGAATTTATATAGGTTTGAATTGATGTTATTATTTCCTATATGCTTTAGAACTTGGCCAAGCAACCAGTCTACTCAACCACCATCGTCTTCGTGTTTGCTTCTTTCTCTATTCTTGGGTTGGTCAAGGCATCGTCTTGTGATGCGTTGACCAAAAAAGCAAACTTACCATTTGTCCTGTTACGTGTGCTTTTCAAGATAAAGCAAACTACTCAAACAAAGCGGCTACGAATTTCCTCATGAAAGTGAAAGCAAGAGAAGAAGAGAAACTCTCACTCACCGTAAACCAGCAAGAAAAGAAAACAATGACCACTGACAGCAAGCAACCCAAGAACCCAAGAAAATGCAAGCAACCCATTAACGAGGAATCTCCACTGCTGCCAAATCAGAGGGGCTGCGATGAGCAGGCAGTGCAGGAATTCAATGGGGCATCTTTTGCTGGTGCAGTGTTTAATCTGTCAACGACCATTATTGGTGCTGGGATTATGGCGTTGCCTGCCACCATGAAAGTGCTGGGTCTTGGCGTTGGGATTGGTATGATCATTTTTGTTGCGATTTTGACAGAAGCCTCTGTGGAGATGTTGTTGAGGTTCAGCAAAGTGGGAAAGGTTGTGTCTTTTGGAGGGGTTATGGGGGATGCCTTTGGAAAAGCTGGGAAGGTTGTGTTTCAGTTGTGTATCTTGGTGAACAATCTTGGAACGCTCATTGTCTACATGATCATCATTGGTAAATAATTTTGTTTCATTTCTAGTCCTAATTTTTGGGTGTGAATTTTAATTGGGTTCCATCCATAATATGATTTTTCCTAATTATCAGTCTTCATACAGTATAATATTACTTCCCCAATAGTAAATCAGGTGTGCAAAGCTCTGACTTAATTGGTGCATACAAGAAGCATTCAAATTGTATGATACTGCACTTCAATTTCAACCAATTATGATGTCTGAAGTGTTGTAATTAGGTTTCTATAATTGATGCGCTGGTTGAAATCAAAAGATGCTGGCACATGTATTTCTTTCAATTTGATTACAAGTACATGTGTAATAATTCTCGTTGTTTTACTTTCAATGTGACTTAGGTGATGTGCTGTCTGGAACTTCTTCAACTGGAGTTCACCATGCTGGAGTATTGGAAGGGTGGTTTGGTGAACACTGGTGGAACGGGCGTACCTTCGTGCTGCTTGTCACAACCATTTTTGTATTTGCTCCATTGGCATCCTTAAAGAGAATAGGTACATAAAGACTGTTTCTTTGTAATACGGAATGCAGAAAAAAGACTAATCCTTGTGATTAAATAATCCACACATTGGTTTCTCCAGGAGTTGTAGTCTTCAATGGCATAAGAACTTGTCCACAATTACAATTCTATCATGGAAGTTTTGCTTTAGCAGTTAAATACTGTATGTGTCATTGGTCTTCACCAACCAATTTATTTTATGGATCAAGCATTTCTGTAACTTGTGCCTTTTTGTGATTGCAGATTCATTGAGACATACATCTGCTTTAGCAGTTGCGCTGGCAGTTGTTTTTCTAGTTATTACTGCAGGAATCGTAGTTATTAAATTCTTTTATGAAGGTATTTCCATGCCCAGGTTCCTTCCTAATGTGTCTGATATTGCATCAGTATGGAATCTCTTCACGGTTGTTCCTGTTCTTGTGACAGCCTTCATCTGCCACTTCAACGGTATGCTAGCTGATCAACATGATATGCAGCTTTTATTTCAAAGTGAAAAAGCATAACCATTAACGAGAATTTTCTTCTCCTGCAGTGCATACAATCGACAATGAGCTTGAGGACTCTTCCTTGATTCAACCAATTGTGCAGACATCATTGGCTTTGTGCTCTTCCGTCTACATACTGACCAGCCTTTTCGGGTTCCTCCTATTTGGGGACTCAACTCTTGATGATGTGCTAGCCAACTTTGACACCAACCTTGGCATCCCTTATAGCTATTTGCTCAATGATATTGTTCGCATCAGCTATGCCCTGCACCTCATGCTTGTTTTTCCTGTTATCTTCTATCCACTGCGGCTCAACTTGGATGACCTCGTCTTTCCCTCATCTAGGCCTCTGGTTTCAGATAATTGTAGGTTTGCATTAAGCACCATTGGGCTCATTTCTGTTGTCTTCGTGGGTGCAAATTTTATACCCAGCATCTGGGATGTCTTCCAGTTTTCTGGAGCTACTGCTACAGTTTGCATTGGGTTCATCTTTCCTGCTGCCATTGCTCTAAGGTGAGTTTTGTGGCATACAATTGTTTTCATTCCATTTTCATTTTGGATTTATCTTTCCTGTTGCCAGTTTCATTTTTGTGTTCTGGCGAAGAAAGCGCTTACATTCGAATTATCTCTCTGAAATGCGGGATTAGTGATTGATGAATGTGCTTAAAAGGTTACATAACATCGTCAATTCATTCTGAGGAAAAGCTGAGTTGTGCTCGAGTTGGTTTAGATGCATATAAATTCAAAAAAAGCTGTCATCAATTTCAATTTGGTTACAAAGCTAAATCAGATATCTGAATATCCTACTTCTCATTCCATGATTTGGTTTCAAATTTCTGTGATGCAGAGATCGACATCGAATAGCAACAAGAAAGGACAAGATTTTATCTGTTTTCATGATTGGTCTTGCCGTGTTCTCAAATGCGATAGCAATATACAGTGATGCCACTGCCCTGTTAAAACAGAAGGTGCCCCCTCGTGCATGATTTCACGTTGTTCCACACATTAGTTGAACAACCTGTACGTATACTGCATGCCATAGCCATTTGAAATCCAGAAAAACATTGATGTTTTCTGGGGAGAAAAACATATTTAGGAGATAATAAGGTGAAAGAACTATGTACTATTCGTCTCTGGACATGCAGCCACCGGCTCCATGCGTATTGGAAATTTCTAATGCAATACCTCATTTCTTAATTCTTCCAGGGCCCTAGAAGCAAGCTTCCCTCTAATCTTCCTTGATGCACACAGGAGGAGATTTTACTTGAATTTGCTCGTCTGTTTTAATTATTGGGCAGATTTTGTTTATTTATATAAACTGATTCATAGGAAAGCCTTTGAAATTATGGTGTCAAGGAAGCCGATACACTTACGAATACAACAAAGCCATAAAAACGGTATTGCATTCCAAGTTCAACCTCCTGTAATTTTCACATTAAAATCTAATGAATTTGCTTCAAAATCGAGTAAAGAATAAAAAGGGCAAAAATCCAGTACAATAACTTATTCTCTACCTTTGAAATGAATCAACGGAACAAAATATACAAACAGAACTTGACAACAATTATGTTGACCTTTTATGCAAGCCACTAATAAACATACACCCACCCATATCTATGGCACTCGTCATCTACGAAGAGTTAAGACCTCCACAATATTCATCTACCATCCATTGCCCATTTGTTTGAATCAACTCACCAAGTGTTTTTCATGCTCTTGAAGCTTTAATTTGCTCTGATTTACATGTGGCTGTTCGTTTCTCAAATGCTGCATGTTGACCATCTTGTTTCCCCAATCCTTTTAAAATAGTGGGTGCAGAAGACAGCCAAGCCCTCTGGGATATCTCCAGCTAATTCTTGAAGATAGCTTGTCTCGACATATGTACAAGAGTACGGACAGCAAATGGACAGCAGCAGTCAAATCAAGATTTTTTCCACAAGAATTGTTCTCCTTTGACATCACGCAGGGAACTTGTCTTGACAATCTCATACAAATTAAATTGGACCACCTTGTGATTGAATGATATAAGGAACTAAAACAAGCAAAAAGGGCACTGCTGCCTAACAATCATCTGGCTCAGACTAGTTGAAGAAATAGGGAGATTCAAGAACATCTCTGAGATCGAAGTCTCCGCGATCTGGTAAGGGGGGGAAAGTCAAGGTGGGGAAAGACTGTTGAAAGCCTTCCAACAACTGTAAACATAAAAGTACAAATTAAATAGGCAACATAACATGGGAAGAGCATATTTCAATTTCATAAGTTACAGAAAATTGGGATCACAGTACGAAATGCAATTTAAAAAGCTGGAAATATTTTTCTTTTAATAGCCCATGAATTATTAAAAAGTAAAAACTTTTGTGATGACAAGCAAAGGAGTGTGCTTCGAAATCCCCTTTATTTTTTAATTATCATGTGAAGGATTATTTCTAATCTAATGTCACCATTTGTTACATTTTTTTGTCGTTACTAATTTTATAGAAAATAAATTCTAACAAGGGGAACTGTTGAATCATAATCTCACAAGTGACAGAGCAGCCTATCTGTTACTAAACAAGGATAGCCACTCACACCAAGTAAAGATACTCACATTCTCCAGTATCGGTGCCTCGTAGAGTTCAACAAACTTCTCCCTTAGTATCCTATTCATTTCGTCAATATCACATGCATGCGTCCAATATGAATCATGCACTCCTGTATCATTAGCAGTTATAGGGAAACCTCCAAACATGTGAACGGCTACTAGCCTATACAAGAGAGAAAACAAATAGCAAATAAGAATACAGTAGAAACCTGCAAAGTTTAAGCCTGCCTTTTTGCAGGCAACAGCAGTCATCATCATGTGGGAACCATCAAGGGAGTGAACAAAATTCGGGGGAAAGGCTGTCCTCTGCCGTTTAACCATGACCTTGTCAGTTTCTCTTTGTAATGTCAACACCTGAAGGGAAGTCTTAATCTGCATTCAATTCCAAGTGGTATCTTAGTTACATACTGGCCTTAAATGTTTTTAAGGTACTTTTGTAATTAAGTAAAATATATGGCCACATTTGAAGTTCTAAGAAGTTGTTTAAAATATTACAAGATGCCGTCCTAATTGCCGGTATGGTTGTACAACAGGAAGTCCAAGGGGAGTGATCCACCGAACTGGTTGATTCTCTGAAGCTATCACCTATTTATGTTCAAATATGACTGTCAGAACTAGTATAAGAACAACACAGAATCAGTTCATACTTTAAAGAATTGATGTCTTAAAAAGATATAGTCAAAAGAAGAATGAAGTATGAAATTTCAGACTTGTGCTCAGAGGTGCAGGTGCTAGAAAGCAAGTAACTTAAAACCAACAGGTCCAATACTAATATCATTAATCAAACATAGAATCCGAATCTGTACCTTGTGCATGTGCTCAGCTTTCAAGTCATTAACAGTTACACGCCATTCACACATAACTATGAGGTACAAACAGACCACAAAGTAGATGAAACATACCTTTGCACATTCACCAAGCCAACTCATAATACTTCTTGCAGCTTCAAACATCTCTCCTAAGGCAGTCAAGGTGGTCTGCTCACACAGTAAAAAAATAAGTACAGACACATAGACATTGGACACATAAGCACACTATAGTTTCTTTCACTAACCCTTGCAGCATAGCAAGCTGCGGCAAACAGCGCCGTGTCATCAGCTATGGAACCACGCTCCTTTAATCGCCTCTTAATTTGTTCGCGTGCACCAACGTAAGTAACACCATATACAGACGTCATAACTGTCTGCTTCACCAATTTACGATCCACCTAAAATTTCCAATCACCAAAGCCAAGCATTAGAAACATCATATTAAGCAGCAATGAAGAAACAGAAATGAAGAAAATTACTCAAAATCTTAATACTTTGGCAAGCACAATTAACGATATTAACCTGATTAATTAAAAGCCTAGCATGCAATGCATTTGGATTAGTGGCAGGATCTTTTTCTGCGTCGTTGCGCATTATATCGAGTACTCTGCATAGCCACAAAAAATTTCATCAGACAAATTAACAAGAATGATGTCACTTATCAGCGGTATTTCTAGGGAAAACAACAAATTTCAATCTTCTTTTTAAAACAAATATTCTTAGGGAATGAATTAGGCTGCTGACTCCTCTAAGTTTTCTACATCCAATTCATATTATTGCAAAAGATGCAAATGCTTATATGCCATGCTAAAATGAATTTTTGCTCACAAACTCAACTCGGAGAAAGTAACAGTTACCTGGCAGCAATTCCTGAGTAAACATCTGCAGGTTTATCTCCTCCCATGAGATTTACAGAAGCAGCTCCAAGCTAAAAAAGGATTAGCAATTTGATCAACAAACAAAAACTCACACAATCACCAAGATATAAATGAATTGTTCGGTAAAGAATTTCTTTTAGTCGAAGCAATGTGATCAACCACAAAAGCTGTCATTGGGTGCATAAAAGGCTCGGGTTGGAGATCTCATCTGAGTAAGATGAACACGGTGGTGCAAGTGAATGAACTACTATGATCATAGATTTGGAAGAGCTTCACATTAAAACTAAAATATATTGAACTTTTTTCTTAATTTTTAACAATAAAAGGGTTCATTACCTTGTCCCTTCCAAGGGCTGCATAGTGTTGTAAACCATTACATGAGCCATCCTTGCAACACAAAAAGAGAACTGAGATCAATTTTTTGGATAACAGAATCATATGTACCAAATCACTAAATACAAAACATAGCAAAGCATGGGAGATGTCCAATGGTCTCTCAACTTCAATAAAAGTGAAACAGTTGACAAGGCAACAGGACAAATAGAAATCTCAAAATCGTTCTCCACCAATGATATCCATCATAACATTTTATAATGCGTAACCAACCACTATTGATTCTAAAATCTTTTCATTTTAGTACCTGGAAATTCAATCCAAACCAATTAAACCTTTTGGTTACATTTCTTTTTACAGCAGAAGACGGAAGTGATTTCAACTTCCCAGATGATGCAACTGTAACCATGTAGAATTCACAATTTTGGTAGTTTCTTGGTTCGGAATAAAGTAATGAAGTTATAATTGTTTGTAGAATATGATTAGAATATTCTGAGAGATGAATTACCTGGTGGACAGGCATATATGAAATGGTAGTCTCTGGAGAGGGGCTTCTCAATGCTTCACAGAGATTAATGCATGCTGCCAAGCACTGGAAAGGATCCTCTGCACCCAACCACCAGCGCCTTCCTTCAAGAGGTCTGTCTGCGGAATCAAAAATTTCATCTACGTGATTCTCGGTAAAGGCTACTCGATCATCAAAGGAGAGTTTGTCCACACCCCCAGCATATAAATTAGCCAAATGTATCTTCAACCAGCGTAAGCCTGACTTTCCAAGGTGCCGTCCCTCTGAAAACTCCAAGATGCCTCGGCACATATCGGAACCAAGATGGTTTAGATATGGGTGCATGGGGTAAGCACGACCTCGGAAATCGAGGTTGTGCGGGTAGTAGAAGCCCTCCTCATCCTTCATCTTTCGAGATGCCTATTCCGATTCAGTGAAACTTAGTATTAGAGTATCCAATAGCACTGATTATTCAACTTAACAAGAATGATTCTTACAGCAAGTTTAAGTTCTATATCACACCGCTGTGAGTGCCTCTCACTATTCTCCTTCTTTGCAGCTTTAAGTTTCCACTTCCATTTTCTGATTTCTGCCTCATCTTCTGTGTCTGGTTCTTCTGGTAAAGGAACCTTTTTAAAGCAGGAAGAAAAGTGAAGGTGAATCATTTATCGATAAAAACCAAGGTGCTGAATTACATGTTAATTTCAAATTGCAGCAAAACAATAGAATTTCTGTCAAACAAAACCAGTTTCTTTTGCCCAGAAGCACAGGAAAGGTATGCACCACCAAGTATGGGAAAAAAAAAATTGGGTAATGATTTCCACACTCCCTTTTTATCCACTTACACTCCTTTTTTAGTTATAAAATGGAGTGTAAGTGGATAAAATTGGAGTGGGGAAATCACCACTCAAAAAAATTCCAGTTAAACATAACCCACATCTTCACGGTCAACCAAGTCAGCAAGACGGCCTCCGCTAGCCCATATCCTGTCTATCACACCAAGTACCCTTTTGTTTACCCTCCATTTGGTACTTCCAAGAGTATCCAGGGCCTAAAGACAGAGAACAATTAAGAGATTAGAAGAAGCTCCAAAAATTTCAAGTGAAGAACCCTTGCACTGGTGTAAACATTTAAGAGCTGTTTCTGAGGAAACAGAGTTTATGCACAAATACTAAATGCAGGAGAAGATGCAGTGCAGAAACTAAAAGTAACAGATCCTGGGGCTTTCAAACCTCAAAAACAGGTTCTAATTGCTTTCTAGGAGTCCTTTTAACAACTTCACGTTGTTGTTTCGCTCCATGAGTTCGCATTACATAGGATGGTAAGAATAAATATGCTCCTCTGTCATACCTGCCAAAATATACCAACAGGCAATAAGAGTTGGCTAAAACCCCAAAGTGCTTAATTTCGCTAGTTGCTTCAAAACTAAGAAGTCCAGCTAATCTAAATACTTCATACCCGGTCCAATTAATAGGGGGAACCAACATAGGCATATAAGGCATGACCATGTGCCTTGCCTGCATGGACAGAACATAAATTAGTACAGTTGCTACTCAGGTATTCATATGCTTGTAATAAAAAGTAAGATTATTGCCCTTGTTAGTCACAACACAAGAACAAAAACATTAAAGAAACAACCTAGAATCGTGAGCATGAGCCAAACAACCTGTTCAACTTACAGTTTTCTCCATGCCTTTGCGAACTAATGGATCGCACTCTATAACACCATATCTCCTACTGGTCTTCCTATTACAAGAAACCCAGAGAAGTATAAAATAAATAAATAAATTGATATTTGAAGAGGAGGAGAGGGATAGAGAGCGGGGTTAAGCAATACAAAGATCAAATATTTCTTACTGTGCGTCTTTAGTGATAGTCTTAAGGTTATGTACAAATGCAGGGCGTATATCAGGTGGACCATCTCCTATTTGATCAACTGGAGGTTGTATATATGCTGTGTCCATCAATAACTGAATCAATCGACAGCCAACCTGGAAAGTACAAGCACTAAGATAATATAGCAACAATAACAAGAAGATAGTTTGCTTATTTGAATCTATAGACATCACAAACCTTAACGTGGGCTTCCTGACCCCATGGCTTCAAGTCTTCTTGTTCCTTCACAATTCCTCTAACTTGCTGCATTTTCTGCCTTTTTATTAGTTTGTTAACCTTTTTCCTAAGTCTCTCTTGTTCATTGGCCAGTTTCTCTTGTTCATCAGCCAGTTTCTCTTGTTCAATGGTCACAGGAACAGAATCAGCTTCAGCCTTCTTATCAGTAGTGTTCTTCTTCTTCTTTGTCTTCTCCAAAAATCTGTGTATCCTAACCTGATACACATGATCATTTTATATAACTTGATTAAGTTCAAGACCAACAAATAAATGGAAAATAGCATGTCAATAATATTTAGCTGCTAATCTGACTGGGTGCTGAACCAAGCATGACTACCTAATGAGAAAAGCCTTCAATTAGTCATGGAGGCATGAGAGGCCAGACGACTCAATTTCATACAAAGGCAATACATGTAATCCTAGAAAATGGAAGTTCATGTTTTTGTGTATATAATCCTACAAAATGGAAGTTCACGTTTTTGTGTCTATAAGGAATTTAAGTAATGAGTTTCTACCAAACCTAACAAATTGATAGTTGACCGATAACTAAAATTAAAATTCTAGCCAAATTGTTCATACTACAGCAAACTTAGAACCAAAATCAAAGTCACCGCACCTATCAATGTTCCCAGAAAGAAATTTGGTGAATTTGAACCGCATATGTCAAAAATAAAGATCAAACATGAATTACGAAATAAGAAAATTCTAAGCTCACAGACCTCATGCTCAATGGCTTCACCTATCGCACAAGCAGCTTGGACTACCCTGACACTGCCTATTCCACCATTATTTGTCATCAATAGCCCCATCAACTTATGCATTGTAATAACCGCCATTTTATCGGCCGGTAAGTGATCAAAGTAGGGAGCATGACTCTGTCTACTGCCAGTTTGCTTGCAGGAATCTTGGTCTGCCGCAATGGCATCTCGTAAAGGCTCAAACCAACCAAGAAACAATGACTTGATGTATGGCAAATTGGGTGCTAGCTTCTGCTCACACATGTCCGCTAAAAGCTCTTGGTACTCTTTGGCCGCCTCTTGCCAAGCCTCCGTCTCCAGTTTTATTTGCCTCTTCCTTAGAAGATTGTACTTTCCTAGTCCCATACCAACCACCACTCTCTTTGGCTGCTTGAAATGGGACTCCACCTTGTTGTTTTCTCTGATCAAATCCTCCAACATTTCCTGAATTTCTTCAGACCCCGACGAGTCCTCCTCGCCATCTGTCGAAGCAATGGCCTCGGCAACACTGGCATAGCCTTTGGCGTAGTTGCAAAACCCAGAAATGCCATAAGGGAAACTTGGATTCAGTGAACTGCATCTGCCCAATTCGTCCTTTTGAGAAGCCATATCACCAACTTGACGAAAACCCATTACCAAAATCCGATTATTTATGCATTTCCGAGCATCGAAATGCCTGGCCTTCTCGAGAAAGCTCGATTCTTGAGAAAATATCATAGAAGTAGAAGAAGGGGAACTAAAATGAGATTGGGAGGAGAGATTGGTCTTTCTCGAAGCAACTTGTTTAGCCAAGTTTCTCCACATATTTCCCAGAAAAACTTTTCAAATTAATCAATCCGACTTGCAGGTGCTGAAAGATACAGAGGAATGGAAAATATGATACGGGAAATCAAAAAGGGAAATCTTAAATTGTCGAAGAAGCAGAAAATCGGAGAAAAAAGTCGGAAGCTATAAGAAAATTACAAGTTTTACTTCTAAAAACAAAAAATCTACAAATGAATTGGAAAAGTGCGATCTCGAGCGATCGAGGAGGCAGGGAGGAAGGGTGTGACTGGATTGAGTAGCCGCCTTTAAACCCTCCTTAAACCTACGTTTTCTGTGTTTCTGATAAAGCCGTTGTGTATTCGACCCGAGATTTTCCAAGTCGACCTGTTTTACAACTCAAATTACAAGTCGGTTCGTGGGTTGTCCGGAATGATTAATTGGGCTCATTTAATAGCAGTAATATGGTCCCATGGGCTGGGCTTTGCCATCGTGGTTTGTCGTTCGGGCCTTCCTCTTATCTGAGCTTGCAGGGATGAAACGTGTATCACTAATTCAACGTGTTCTTCTTTTTTTCTGTTTTTGGTAAAACAAAAGATACGAGAGAGCATTTAAATTACTAACAAGTACCGTTAGATTAATCTAAGGGCTTGTATTAAAGAGTTGCTCACAAGTCCTCATTTTTAAGTCCTTAAGTGAGCGACACTAGTTGTATTAATCACTTCTTTAATTTGTATATATGTTACTGTTATGCAATTAGTTAATCAGTATTGATCAAATTATCTATTTGTGTAATTTTTTTTCTTTCATATAGATGGATCACGTCACCCATCCGAAGACTCTCTTGTTTCTCTTGTTTATGTGTGGACAGGTGATGTAGTTCACCGGCCGGACCCAAGAATTTCTCCACGAAGTGGCCAGAATCTAATTTGAGCGTCTCCTTGCCTAGGCCTCTGTTTTAGTGAATGAGCTAGGTTACAAATTTAGTAGCCTTAGACTAACCAGATCCATGAAACTTGCATTGGCAGTGGAAGATGTTATATTCTGCAGAGTTGGTGGATCATTTATTTTAATTTCAATTACTACATCTTGAGCATGAAGACCGCCACCGTTTTCCAGTTTCTTCATGCATGAAAATATTTATGGAGGCAAAAAACGAGTCCTCTGTATTTGTGAATATTGAATTGTTTCTCGTAAGGTGGAAATTGGTAAAAGCATAGGTCCGCATAACCAAAGGCATGCATTTCCCTCACACCAAGTTAGCGACCGTATGCTTTCTTCTAAAGGCTAATCAAATATTGCCAAAAAATTTATCTAAAACATCATTTCTGCCAGACATTCAGTCACTCCATGGATCGCTCTCGGCCCTCACTTCAGATGGTTCAATTACTGCATCAGATGATTCTCCCGCACCACTGTCAGCTACCACCGTCTCTGCCTCCTCGTCTTCCGATCTACCCCATCTTCCTCCAAGGGCCATTGCCATCATCTCGTATATCTTGTTTCCCAACTCAGCTGGGCTGTCAGGCTGCATCATCGAAGAAAGAAGTAAGAATGGCATAAATCTACTCTAAACTATGACATTTCAACAAAGGAAAAACAAAGGCTTGCTCCTTACTGTGAATCCACTGGAGATCAATGCTGTATCATACAAAAGGTCTACAGCTCTCTTGGCATCTGTGCTGTCAGGGGCGTTCTTGCAAGCAGCCTGCAGTAGAAAACAACTGTCAATCCAGTGATTTTAAGTCTTCTACTTCCAGTCAGGAATAGTTCTCCTGACACCACATGAAAGCATGAAATTTTTGTTTTTGTTTTTGTTTTTCTCATTCACATTTTGATGCATCTATCTCGCATATTCGATCTACTGTTTAATAAGAGCAGTCTCATGATCCTACCTTTAGGTCCTTAACGATGGGATGATCTGGGTTAACTTCCAATATTCTCCTGCCCCTCATGAACTCCAAACTTGCAGTATCGCCAAGTGCCTGTGCTTTCATCAATCTGCAAAAGAAAAATTTGTTATCATAATCATAGCAAGGGAAGGTAACAATTAACCAGCACTTTTCTTGGTATGTATCCTTAGTGCAAACAAAAATCCACCTTTCCATATTGGCAGACCATCCAAACTTGCCAGAAACAAGTACACAGGGAGATGAGCTTAGACGCTTTGAGACTTGGACTTTCGCCACCTTATCACCAAGTTGTTGCTTTATCCAGTCACAGAGAAGATTGTATTCTTGTTCAGTTTCCCTTTCTTTGACCTCATCCTCATCACCTGGTATCATAAACTTTTTGGTGAGAAACATGAGAAAGATAACAAGAGGGAAGCCACAAAGCTGAACATAGTAAAACAACTTCCAATAACATCTGAACATGCTGATTAATTTTCCAAATAACTAGGGGCGAGTACTAACCAAGCTCTAAATCTTCCTTGCTAATGTCTACAAACTTCTTTTCTTTGTATGTCTGTAGGTTCTGGATGGCCACTTCATCAATAGGTTCTACTAAATACAAAACCTGTGACAAAAGAAACAGCATCAGCAACCTGGGGAGGAAAACTCATCATGAAGGAAAAACAATTGTTTCTGAAACCAATTATTTTTTAATGATGTTTAAGATTTCCGTTCCTCCTAAAAATTTAAAAGGAAAACATAATCGTCTTGTCTTTTTCTACCATTAGCATGCAAATCAGATTTTCTATACCAATCACCGTTGTTCCTCTACTGGACTACCCCCAAATTCAGCAGGACAGATACCTCAATATCTTTCTGAACCAACTTTTCCAAGAATGGAGCACTTTTCGCACTTTTCAGACTGTCTGCTGCCAAGTAATAGATTGCCTTCTGGTTCTCAGGCATGTTCTCGACATAATCATCTAAGCTTATCAGTTCTTCCTCACTTTTTGAAGAGTGGAACCGCAACAAGGGTGTTAGGCGCTTGTGATTTCCAGAGTCCTCGATGCATCCCAACTTTAGAAACCTGCCAAAGTTCTCCCATAATTTCTTGTAATCCTGGGATCACGTTCAACCATTTTCCAAGTTAATAACAATTTTCAGCCTTTCAGGTGGAATTGATGAATAAAACACAAACTTAATTGCTGCCACCAACCTCTTTATTTTCACTCTCAGAAATCTCTTGAATCATGTCAAATGTTTTCCGTACGAGTCTCTTTCTCATAATTCTTACCTGAAAATGGTAGACAGATTGAGATGAAGAAATAATACAAATATCCAAGCACATAGCAAGAACAAAGAACTAAATATTAAATGCTACAGAGATGTTCATTCACAAATTTGTAAGAATAAAAGCATTCCCTTCACAAAATGCATAAAGATAGTGGAAAAACTAAGGCTTACAATTCGACTTTCTTGAAGAATCTCTCGAGAAACATTAAGAGGAAGATCATTTGAATCCACCACACCCTTAACAAAGCTCAGGTATCGAGGAAACTGCAAAAAGAATAAAGGTATTACAGCCACAAACCATATTTCCAAACAAATAAGCATCAACCCCAAAATGTATTTTCAACATTCTGGATGGTACATCACAAGTTGAATGCCATCAACAGACCACTTTTATGCTGAACTAGCACAATCGTAGCAGAGGGAAATGACTATAACATCCAAACAAATCCATTGATGATGGATAAAACAACTCTTCTTTTGATTAGAACATGTCATAACTAAAAGAGTATTAAGGAATACTCCATTTTCCAATTTAAATACAGATTAAACAGTCAACAATGGATTTGCAATACAGATGAAACAAAGAAGATCACCACTAACATGAAACAAAGACGAAGAATTAATGGATGCTCAAATTCACATTGTTTTGCAATATATCAAAACGTACCAGTTCACCATCAAAATCATCTGAGATAAATATCCGTTTCACATACAAACGTATATTCTTTGTTTTTGCATTCACTACATCCTCATTGTTAAGAGGCCCCATTCCAGGAATATAAAGAACACTCCTGAACTCCACCTCACCCTGCGCGGATTTTAAAGTTAAAACTCCAAATCTGCTAAATTTTCTGCCTCGACCAATATTAAAACAACAGACAACGAGACAATGGGGGAGATAGGGAGAGAGAGGGATGGAGGGAGAGAGAGAGAGAGCAAGAGAGAGAGAAGCCATTTCAGTACCTCAGTGGTGAAGTGAGTGTATGCAACTGGATCCAAGAACTCACTAAAAGTTTTCTTGTAAAATTCATGGTACTCGTCTTTTTCAACTTCCTTTGGATTCCGCATCTGCAGAAGAACAAAAACAAAATTATTTTTTTTTATATAAAAAGGCTATAAAATATATAACAAGAAAATACATACACATTAGGCAAACAGACCATGCTGAATCTAAAATACATATACCATGACATCAATAACGCTAAGCCTTCAACTCACCCATATAGGCTTCGTTTCATTTGCTAATTCCCAATCCCAATACTTCTCAGTTTTTGTCTTCTTTTTCTTCTCACCCTGGTAAGAATTAAAGTTACTTATTTCACTGTATAAGTTGATGAGAAAAAACTACATTTCCCACAATCAGGAATCCTATGTCAATTACCTGTGGCTTTGGTTCTTCTCCTTCTTTTGGTTCTTCCTCCTCTTCCACCTGCCAAAAGTTTCCACCCAATGAGAACCAGCAAAAGGGCTAATTGCTTCATTATATGAACAATAGATACTTCTTAAGCATATAACTGCGAGGTATAGAAGAAATATAGCCTCAACGATTAGTTTGCAAGGTCAAGCCAATAAAGACTACTTATCCAGAGAGTCACATTTTGATAACAATACTTTTCTGATTATCACCTACAATGTACACTTGATATGCACCTTCAACTAATAAAGAAGTAACAGTCCAACCATTTAGGGAAAGATGAACCACATGTAGAAATCCAATTCTACTAATCCCTTCAAAACCTGCCATATAGAGGGAAAGGGTTTGACAAAGCAGAAAATGAAGTACTCACCTCAACAGTCCTTGATTTTTCTTGCCATGTATAGATGGGGAAGGAAACAAACTGCGAGTAATTCTTCACCAAACCCTGGATCCGGGCTGGCTCTGAAAATTCATACTTGTCATCCGGCTGCAAGAAGAGATTTAACTTTAAGGTAAGACATCAGAATAAATTGAAAAATAAGCAAAGGACTGTCCCAACAAAAGATAATGACTTTAATGTGTCAACATCTGGCAATTTCTGGGCATAACTTCAACGCCCAATAAACAAGGAAAGTCACATGCAAAATGACCAAATGCCATGAAAAGAGAAATGAAGTAGCAGGTAAGGTACCCTTAAATAGAGTGTGATCTGTGTTCCACGGCGTATGAGATTTTCAGGATCAGTTTCTTCCCTAATTACATAAGAGCTACTGTCAGCCGCTGCTTCCCAAACATATTGCTTGTCTGACCTTGGGCTTTTTGTAGAGACAACAACCTGATTTTGTATAATATATCCAAGCCAATTAGCAGCTACCCAGGAAAAGCCATCCACGTTAAAAGCTCAGCTAAAAGCAGATAGTTAGAAAAACGCATAAATAATTGTGAAAACCCTACTGCACCTTCTCAGCGACCAGAAAAGCAGAATAGAACCCAACACCAAATTGACCAATTAAGCTATTGTCTGCACCAAGATCCTTATTTTCCTACCAAAATATAAGGCTGAGAAGTAAGCTTCAAAAGCATCAAAAAACTCAAAAATCATTCACATGGAAATAACAAACTGAAATATAATGCATTCAACTCTAATGCCCGGTTGTGGGAGGCGAGCGAGAAAGGGAGAGAGGGACACCTTCAGAGCCTTTAAGAACTTTGAAGTACCACTCTGAGCAATGGTTCCAAGGCAGTCAATGAGTTCCTCTTTCGTCATTCCAATACCAGTATCCCTAAAAGTCAGAGAATCAGATTTCAATTACCTCCACTAATCCATCCAGGAACAAAAATGAAGCAAAGATTTACAAAAACATACGTTATAGTGATAGTCCCATTATCTGGATCAGGTTTGATGCGTATCTGTAGCTCACCAGCATCTCCAAGCAGAGAGGGCTCAGTCACACTCAAAAATCTCAACTTGTCCAAAGCATCACTTGCATTACTGGAACAAGAAAGCAAAGTAAAGTCAACACATGCACCAAAAGAAAGGCAAATACAAAACATATCATAGTGAGCAAATTATACGATACTCATCTAAAATCTATGTGATTGAAAAGTTTAAAGAACAAACGAAGGAGCAAATTCTACAAGCAGAAAGAGCATATCCTATAGGTGAGTCACCAGAATGACACGTTTCATTGAAGTTTAGGCATATGCAGCTTACCTCACAAGCTCCCTAAGAAACACCTCCTTGTGGCTGTATAGACTATGAACTATCAAATCCATTAGGCGAGTGACCTGCAATTAGTTTCAAAGTCATCAACTTTCGATTCCAAACTCAAAATCCAATAACCGAATCCTCACAAGTAATGAATACTAAGACGATTAAAAAATATCATTTTCTATCCAACAGTGACAAAGACACATAATTTAGTACCAAAGCGTCCATTTTGATTGCGAGGAAACAGCAAAAATGCATAAAAGTCTATAAATTTCCTATAAATTTTAGTCACTAGGTTACTGCAATTGCAGAGCTGTAGTTGATGAGTTCCAAAACCAAACAGAGAGTAAATAGAATTCAAAACCCAATTGAGTAATAATCCAAAAGACCAAAAATGTATCGAAACAGAGAAAGGGACGCACCTCGGCTTGGTACTCGAATTTTTCACCGGGCGTATCGGTGGCTTCTTTCTCGGCAACCGCCGCATCACATCGAATAGATATTCCTCTGTTTTTGCTCTCAAGCTTCCACTTCAATCCACCGCAAGAGAAGCCCTTCCTGAGCCCATTTTGAGGAACAAAAGCACTTCTCAGGCTCAAGGCCTTGCTGGGGTTCCTGAGTGTGAAGGGAGATGAGGAAGGAAGTGAAGCTAGAGAAGCAGTTGCTAAGCTTCTGCTTAGAACTGGAGCCATTGAACCCTAAACCTAACAGATGTTGGGTTGGGGGCGATGGTTGTGTTGTGTTGTGTCAAACAGAGTCTCAAAAATGTAAAAACCCTTGTGACTTCGTGAGGGTTTAGCAGTTTTAAGTAGGAGGTTGGAGTGTTCTAGAAAGATCAAAACTTTGGGGCTTTTCCCTTTTGTTTGGACTTGGAGCTTTGTTCTGCGGAATTGTGAGGCCTATATTCTGCCATTTCAGCTACCACAACAATATCCTCTTCTATTTTAAAATTTTATTTTCATTTTTATTGCCAAAATTTGAATTATTACTGGGAATTTGATCATGTTCCAAATTTCCAACCCAATTAAATATCTAATTAATAATTAAAATGTTTGCAATAGCCACAAATTACTACACAATATGACTTTGCATGTTCTGCGGATTGTATTAGCTTTCCAAGCACCAATTGAGGTTCAAAAATGGGAAGTAAAAGGCTTGAGACTTGAGTCACACTTGAAGAAATTCAAACTCAATTCTTTACACTCAATTCATGTTCATATGGTATATGGTCTCTTTTCTTTGACCAACATGGCAACATGTGTGATGGGGCTATGAGAGAAATCCCTTAAAACAAGTATTGGATCAAAATTAGTTTCAGGCAGAACATGATCACAAAGTTAAATGTTTGATATGTTTGTGTTTGAACTGAAGATGGTGGCACGCCGACGCAAACAACACACTGAATCATTACAAGGCCTTTCATTTGGGCCTTAGAGCTAGATCCATACGCTCAGAGTCCCGATTCAGAAAAAGGAGAGAGGCTGGAACACTGTTCAGTGTGCCCAGTCCCACACACCATCTCTTCTCTGGGGGGGACAGACTGCTTCCATGTCTTGTGGCAGTTCTCCCCTCCTCTTGCTAACTCAAGTATATCAAAACTAGTACAATATAAAACAGAGCTACTGTAGCTTATGTACCAAAACATTCAACAATACAGAACAAAGCAGCAATATATTTTATCAGATATCAGATTGAGGAGACAACTGAAGAGAAAGAAGAACCCCATGAGGAATGGGGCTGCACGTGAGCCTATTACCATTTGATAAAACCTTGGGGGAAAAAATCATTCCCTTCATCCAAACATCCCATCAACCAAACATTTCAGTCTCTAAACAAATTACAATCCAAGAAGGAGCACTCAACCTTTCTACCTCAAGCCTCTAATGCTGCATGCTTCAGACAATCAACATTACACAATCCAACCGACCTCACCATATCTCCCAAGCTGCAACCATTGAATTTCAACCGTCATTGTTAAAGTAGAATTGTAAAGGAAACAAAAAGAAAATCGTGGATAGTTTAACTCACCGGTCGAAGCTGTTTCTAGCTCTCTCTGACTGATCTGTGCTATTCCTTGCCTTGCCAGATCGATCGGTGCTCTTTCTTGACTTCTCTCTCTTATCAGTGCTGGTTCTTGATTTCTCTCTGCCGTCTGTGCTCAGTCTAGATTTCTCTCTCTGCCCAGTGCTGGACCTAGACTTCTCTTTCTGGTCAGTGCTTGATCTGGCCTTCTCCTTGTTGTCTATGGTCTTCGGAGAAGACTCCAATGGATCTGCACTTGGTTCAGGTAAACTTTGAACACGTGGTAATTTCTCTATGGCAGATATGAACTTCCTGAGATGCCTCAAGTACTCTGGATAGAGTTCCAAATTACAATGGTTCCCTCCTTTAAGCCACAAAGGCTCATACTTCTCTTTGCAAAGCTCCCACAGTTGCTTACCATGGGAGAAATCCACAACTTCATCTTCAGTTCCCTACAAAATTGATCAACTGTATCAGTACTTCATGCATATTTTGTAAGAAATTCATTTAAATTATGCATCTTTAAACCCACACAGGCATTAAAACTGACAAAGTTTTGGACTTCATGCATATTGTAACTAATTTCTTTACAGAAGTGTAGAGTGAATCCCACTGGAAAGCATTTCAATTTGTGGAAGTCATAGAAGAATAAATCAAGTTCAAGCCGAACTGAAATGCAAGATAATGTAGTTCACAATCTGTAGACTAATTAGTTAGGCCATACAAAATGTGCCACAAATACTCAAAATCATAATACCAAGCAAGAATGAAAGGAAATTAATAGATGAAGACTTACATGAATTACCAGAACTGGGCAATTGACAAACGGGATCTTATCGATATTCTGCAGCAGAAACAAAACTCAAACATTCAAAAACAGAGATCATTAAACCAATCATAAAAAATAAAAATAAACTGATTTTGTTCAATGAAAGTGGAGGTGAAACCTTGTAAATGTCGAACCAGAATGTTTTCTTAACAGGGTACATCACTCGAAGGCCAGACAGTATAGGACTGTGCAGAACTACAGCCCTCAAGTGAGGCAAACGAATAGCCAACTCCAAAGCAGGTCCACTTCCAACTGACTGTCCATACAATATGACGTCTTCCTCCTTTATACCATACGTCTCTTCAAGGCATTTATATGCAGCCTCTATGTCTGCATAAGTGTCCTGCTCACTTGGCTAATTGATGAAGGTATATATGTGTTAGCATATTATCATCAATATGCTTTTGATTGTTACAGAAACTAAAGCATGTCAGGACAGTAACCTTAGCATAAAGATGCAGACAATGAACACTTGCCATGGTCTGAAACTGAAGTGTTACAAATGAATGTTGACTTGGAAATAGTTTGAGCAGATGGGGAAGTTTTGAGAAACTATAATTTCTTTTTCTTCTTTTTGGTTAAAACATATAAAATTAATTTATAGCCAGATGGTACTATTGTTTTTGCCAATCTATCATCAAACAAGATGTAAACAAACAGTCCTTTGAAAAATAAATGGGCTCATGACGGTATCAAAGGTCATGTCAAACAGTGACACGTGTTCATTCACAACACTGGATTTGACCCAATTGATCTTAATTACAGAAAATTAGGTAGGCACTAGCTAGCTGGTCGAATTATACCTTTCCAGAAGATTGTCCATAACCAGAATAGTCATACCTGCAAAATCATATAGCACCATGAAATCCCAACTGATAATAATGGTCTAGATCCTCGCACCATTTCTAAATTTTTTCATTAACAGAAACAAATTAGGTAACAACTCATTAAGAAAAAAATATATATATGGAAACTGACCCCATGAGATTTACACCAAGATGAAGACTAAGCTCAGTGAAAATGTGGTACATCTGACCTAGATCAGCAGCATTTCCATGGGAGTAAAGCAGAGTGAGAGAAGCACATGGATTTTTGACAAACATTGCCACAATCTCATTCCCTTTCTTGGTGCTGAGCTTGACCACGTCCACATCATCTCTGGGATGAACATCAGAGATCCTCAATTTCCCAGTTGGTTCATCCACATATATGCTATATGATGGAGGGTCTGGTGGGAAAAATGCAAACTTTGCAGCCATAGAAGATGTTGCAGACCCCATTTTTATTTGATCGGTGGAAGTTCGAAAAAGACGGGATATTTAATATGGGAAATTAATTTGTGTGGTTTGGGTCATTGGGTGGCTAGCTGCAACAGGTGAGAATTCTACTGCATGGTAAAGTTTGGCTTTTTGCTTTGAAGCTGGTGTTTTGGTAGAAAACTATGTGCTGTGTAAGAGATGAAAAATATGAGATTTTGAATCATGGAAGCTTAGAAGGAATATGAAAGTTGTTTTAAAAGGTTTGTGTTTGATTTGTCTTAATAAAGAAAAGGGTTTTAGCATTTGGTTTATAGAGAAAATGTTTGAATTAATTCCTGTTTTAAGGGTGAGTGAGTGAGTGAGTAAGAGAGAGAGAGAGAGAGAGGCAAAGATAAAAAGGACAAGACAAAGATAGACAGAGGAAGAAAAAGAAATTCTTGTCGGATAGCAGCAAGAGTGATTTCCCGAGTTTATCTTTTTATTTATTTATTTAAATTAAGGTATATCAAACATTCCTCATGGAAAATAAATGAATAAATCACAAACGGAATTATAAAATAGAACAGAAATATTGTAAATCAATTGCCTAAACATCATCATCCCATTAATTTATTTTCGTACAACGCCATTATATAATTAGTTAATTGTGATACGTTGGCTTTCTTTGAAATAAATGGGAAATAAATGGGGGATCGTCGTCTGCAAGTGAAAGCCAAATTTATCTTGAACTGTGGAAAATATCCGAAGACATATTTTTGATTCCCACCCTGCATAATAGTAATCTCTCAACACCATCATGCAAAGGTCAGCTCTTTAGGCAATACTAGCAACAAAAGAGGATATTGCTTGCCTCCTTTCCTTCATGCAAATCACAGTTTGGCACAAAAATAAAAATAATTCATTATAAAATAAAAAAACTTGTATATATATGTTTATCTGTTTGCATGGGCCCTATATTCTCCTTCTCTATTTGTATATAGGCCTCAATAACCTGTTTCACATTGATTGGAGAAAAATGGAATTGTTAATGGGTAATATAGGTGGTACAAATAAAAACTGCAGGGCAGTGTGTGTTATTGAATTAGTAGTTTAGACTTATGTTTTGTGACAATTCCAGGTCCCACACAATATCTTTGATATCATGATTCGTCACTTTCTCATCATGGAACCCAAAAGTTATTAGTGCGGATTTGAATACATGAAATTCACAAGATTAGTTTCAGTTTAATTGTAAATAAAAGATGAAAGAATTGTTCTTTTGGGATAAAGATATTACCGAGGTTGAGTACTTAAGCAGTATTCTTCAATTTTGTCCCTGTCCTCTTTTGGAATTTTCTGCCAAACCTTCCTTTGTCCCCATCCTAGTTTTTTTTTTTTTTTTTTTTTTTTTTTGGCTTTTTAGTTTTTGGACATCTGAAATGCCTCGTCAATAAAGATAAAAGCCCAAATACTAATGTATTACAAGACCCATCAGCCCAATAAAATCAGGCCTAAGTTCATCTCCAGTCATCGGTCATAGGCCAAATATAGCCCAAAATAATACAAAACTCATCTCCAGTCATGTGCTAAAGAAACTTTTAGCCAAATTTGGAGGGCCACATTTGGCCCTTTAGCCCTCCAACCAAGCCACTTGTAGCCACTTTTACTTTCATTTATTTTTATTTTACTCAATTTACTGAAGTTTACAATGTAAATAAGGAAGTACCTCCCATTTGGATTCAAATAAAAATATTAGAAAATCAAATTCCCACCAAAATAAAAATATGAAAAATCGGTTTTAGTGCAAAATATGATTTAGGCTAAAAATGATGGCTCATTAAGCATATATACTTCATATTAAAATCCCATAAAATCAAGTTTTCTTATTTGATATGTAAGGAATAAAAGCCGCCAAAAATTATCTTGAGAAAATGATTATTCTGAAAAATCATTTTTCATACTTAGCCAATATTTTTACATAAAACAATTTTTCAATATGTATGATATGAATGCATGAAGGGACCTAAGGTCAATCTAGGTAAAAAGTCTTAGATGTTCAATCCACAAAGAGTTTTGCAAGAATAACCTAACTCTTACGTATTGAAGAAATATTTTCTTGAAAAAGCTCCCCCTAAGACAGTACTTGTAGGGGTCCAAAGTTTGAGAACTAGAGCCCAAAAGAAATGCAAATAAAGCCCAAAATCAAAATGACAACAGGCCTCAAAATTGACGTAAATGCCCTAAAATGAGTAGGATTGCGCTAATATATGACAGCTCCTATGTCAAATAGGATGGGACGCCTTGGGAGGCGAAGAGAATTGGGCTAATTTTTTAGTTTAGTAGAGATATTTCGGGTTTATTGTAGTGTGTATCTATTTTTTGAAGTTGGCACAGTTCTCTTTGATAATGAACAAGAGTGTTTTGTATGGTTTTATCTATTAACTATGAATTAGAATATTTATCATTTCATTTCAATGGGTTTCTTTTGTATACAAATTTTTTTAACCTTTTACACGTTGACCCCTGGAATGAAAATTCTTGGATCCGCCACTGCTTGTAGTCCAACTTTGAACAAGGCCAAAATTTTTATGGGCCCAATTAGGGATGACAAAAATCCTCGCAGGGGCAGGTCCCCTACCCTAACGGGGGAGATTTCGGGGCCAAACGAGTATCTGGTACGGAGATCCCAGAACTTGAAAAATCCCTGACGGGTATGGGGAGGTGATGGTATTGGCATCCCCATCCCCAAACCCAGGGCCAACCTTGACTTTTGGGTGGCCCTAGGCGATACACTAAATTAGGCCCCTTCCCTTAGTATATAATTGGGAAAAAACAACAAATAAAATGATTTTACGTAGTGCCTAGAGTCTAAGTCTCTTAACAGCAAAGTCATTGTCTGTGTATAGTCTGGAAATTGAAAAAATAGTTTGATGGATAGGAACAAATATATCAAAATAAAAATTTAATTACCTTTTCAATTTCTCATGTTCCCCCCTTCTTGGTCACCATCAATCTCAAAGACAATTTGTGAGATTTTTAGTGTGAGATTGATTCTTAGGGTTACAATATGATATGAGAAAAAAATAATGAGAGAAACTGAAAATAATGGATGGATTGAAGAGAGATGGGGAAAACGGTGAAAAATATGGTGGTGGATTATTAAGAGATGGGTGGATTAAATAGAGTTCTTGCATGGAGAAACTAACTAGAAGAGGAATCTCCTTCCTCAAGCACATGTTGTTTCTGTTTCTGCGTGAGAAACGAAAAAAACCTTCTGTGAAGAGGAAATGAAGAAACCTAATTTAATCGTGTGTTGTTTTTGTTTTTTTATAAATAAATTGGACAATAGTATATATATAATATATAAAAATTTTGGGGCCCCTTAATTGGAGGAGGCCCATGGCCAACCCCTCTCGCCGACCCCCAATGCCGACTCTACCCGAACTCGACCCGAAAATATATATGTTTATATTTAAATAAATAAATATATAATTATAATATTTATGTTTAACCCTAAGTTAACCTCCCTCTCCTAATTCTTCCTAATCTTCTCTGGAATTTCATATTGATGTATTTTGAATAGTTAAGTTGAACTTTATAGTTAATTTGGATGTGTTGAATGATAATTGACTATGAAACTTAATGTTAAAATGTTTGATAAATATATTTTTATAAAAAAAAAATTAGGGATTCGGGGCTGGTATGGGGGATAGTCCCCCAATGGGGATGGGGACGAGGATTCCCCGAAACTTATTAAAAGGGGATGGATTCGGGGATGGAGAGCGAGGACGAGGATGATATTGTCATACCCAGCCCCTACTCGACCCATTGCCATCCCTAGGCCCAGTGCATGTGTTTTCAAAAAGAAAAAGTATTGCACGTGGGTAAGAGCACGAAACATTTCGTACAACTGCAGATCCAACAATTAATATTAAAGGCATGTTGACATCAGCTAGCCGTTAAGTTTTTTTTTTTAATAGTCTTTTTAAATGTTTTTAAATTCACTTTATTTTAATATATATATAATTGGTTTCTGACCATTGGAGGTCAGAATCATTGATTGAAAAGTTACTTTTTGTTCATTTAAAACCTTTTTAAATGTTTTTAAATTCATTTTATTTTTAAAAAAAATGGTTATGACCTTTGGAGGTCAGAACCATTGAAACGCATCCTATTTTTTTATTTTTAAAAAAATTGCCTTTGTTGGCTTTATTATTATTATTATTATTTTTTTTAAACCTAAAATATGTTTATAAATACCTCAAAATTTCTTCAAAAATTTTCCCACTCATTTCATTCCACATTTCTTACAAATTCTATCACATTCTCTTCTTATTCACAACTTTTCACACTTTTTCTTTTTATCAAATATCTTCTACACGCATTTCATCCAAACATTTCCTACAAATTTATTTTCTTTATTTATTTTGTTATTCATATTGTTTGAAAAATGTCCCGGACTTTGAAGGATGAAATTGGTCATGAGTGGAAGATAAACATCTTGCAAGGCTTTCATTAAAGTCTCCGAAAATAGCGTTGTGCGTACTAACCAAAAAAGCAGTGGGCTTTGGGAATGCATCTCACAAAAATACACCAAGCACTACAACACAAAAACCCTTCTATGACGTCTGATTTGCGTCATGGAAGGCATTTAATGACGCGGATCAGGCGTCACATAGATAATTACAATTAATGACGTGTATTCCTGACACGTCATTAAAACCATGTCATCAAAAAGCCTTTTTGTTGTAGTGAAGGCATCATCAATCGAAAACACTCCATTTTTTGACATTTGAAGATGAAGATAAGAGGTGCCACGTACATGTGTTAAATGCTTATCAACGTACACATATCATATATGGAATATTGTCTATAAATAGTAGTTTAATTAAATTAAACAATACATAATTGTGGAATGTATGAGCGTTGTACCATAGTTTTTCTCAAAATAATAAAATATGAACGGCCTTAAAATATAGCCATGCATGACTAGAGATGGAAAAATTTAACCCCACACTATTCTTTAAAAAATTAATATTTTAGATGGCCAAATTTATAGCCCTAGACTAGATTTAGCCCTATGACTAGAGATGGCCTAAAGCAAGAAGAAAGAAAGAGACCCAATTTCAATTTTTAATAGTTTACTTCATCGAAATGTTATATATATGTTATTTGTGAAGGAAGTTAAGGTTCCACCCCAAAACCAATTGGTAATTGGAGGAGTAGCCCAACTCCTTATAAGCCCTTGCTAGGGTTATCAACTTTCCAATATGGGACTTTTTACTTTCACAATTTGTACCATCTTTATTGACCGATCACTTATCTAATATGGGTAGGTCTTGTATATATTGGTGGAGCCCACTTCTACTAGAGAGATAGTCAATAAAAGTGGTACCAATATCATTGTTGATATTTCAAATTTAACAATTTTAATTAACTTTTATTAGCTAAATTATTTGAATAGAATATTAGCAAGACGAAAATGTTTGGATTTGTACGAAAAGAAAGAAAAAAAAGCTTTGATACCTGAATTTAGATGATACATTGCACCTAATTATTTCAAAATTTTGAATGTCAAATTGTATTCATTTCAAATTATTTCCTTTTATTTTTGGTCAACATTTCACATTTATTTCCTTAAACGCATTGGATCTAGTATTTGATGATCGATCTTCAACGGCCTAATTAAATTGTTGAAATTCAAATCACTTTTCGGCTGGCTGAAATTCATACATTTCCACTAGGCAACTTGCAGAAGCTGGTAACTGGTAAGGCCTCCATAATTCTGTACTTATTTTCTTTTTAATTTTTCTATTAAGATTATATATATTATATAATTTGTGGCTAGGTATACGCAAAATGCCATGCAACACAGTGCACAAATTCCGACTTTGGAAAAACATATTTAGAGGTGGTTTGAGTTGAGTTGAGCAAAACAAATGAGTTTTACACTGTAGACGAGGGCTACCCACTGAAAGTTTCGTTGGATGAAACGCCTTCACCATCCCAAGTTCTTAAACCCTAGACACAATTCCAGGTGTTCTAACACACATAGTTGCGAGAGCCCTTATAATATAGGCAATAGAGTGAGTGATTCAAAATTATACTACTTTGCATCGCATAGATGTTTCTTATTCTCTTAATTTCATGCCATATATATGCATCCTCTTTTGCTTAAATTTGGCGGGCTCGTAGTTTTATGATTCCAGCACAAAATAATAATGAATGTGACTTATTAGCTTTTAGTTTTGTGGTAATTTTATATATAATTGATCGAGGTGATTTTTAAGTTCAAATATCTTGTACTGCCGATCACAAAATCTAAAGCAATATCATGAGATACAAGAAATTCGACTCTTGCTCTTTTAAATATGCCATAATTCTTCGTTTATAATATAACATATTGTTGTTATTATGGTGAGATATTAGAATTATATACATATATAAATACATTGAGGAATTAGGCCAAGCCAGCCCTTCGATGTGCTTGATGGGTGTTTGCATATGACGGCAGACAGGCACAAAACACTTTAACGTCCGTAGCTTCCGTTCCACGTTATAGTACTAAGTTTATCTTCTAACTATGCATGCCCCTCTTGGCCCTTGAGGTCTAAATAGTTAGGTTTGTTTCTGAAAATGCGAGAAACATACATCAAATTCTTCTCAAGATGCTTCGAAATCTTCGTTCCCACATCAAAATACACATGGGTTACACGGAGTTTTATGTAGCATTTGTAATGGTTGTCTTGGCCACAGCCAATCCTCTAAAAAAGTTAAAATATTCAAAGGTTTTTAGGAACCCTAGGGTCCCCTAGATAGGCTATATATTTGACTAGTTTGGTTTGACTTGGGTATATATGTTATGCGTGTGTGTGTGTGTGTTGATGCCACCTATATATTTGACTTGGGTTTTACACATTTGACTCTCTTTGAAATCCAGATTTAACGCATTCACTGACTCACTCTGCAGTGCTAGGTTTCATTTATTCTTCTCTTTAAAAGGTGAAAAGGGAAAGACAGACAGATATTTGGGGCTATTATGAAGTCTTCTTGTTATTGCTTGCTACTGTTTGTGCTTGTTTCTGCTGCAAGCATATGGGGTATGTCTGCACATCCCCTTCATCAATTAGGTATCTGCTTTTCTTTCTCTATTATATAGTTCAAATTTTTCTTTAAGATGCTTGAAATTACAGTACTATTTCTCACTATGCAATGTTTAAGCTTACCAACATTTCAATTTTCTTTAATTTGAAGGCGGAAACGCTGCCGTGACCAAAATTATTGATGTTTCAACCGTAAGGGTATGCAATGTTTTAGTTATTATATTCTGAAATAACCAGTCTAATATTAATGTACATTTTAAAGCTTTCGTATAAAGATATGATTCATTCTATAATTTATATATATATGCCTGCAGGGCCAGGATATTGATGAAGTGGTTAGTCCTTCTACATCTACTGCAACTAAGGAGGACAAGAAGATAGGAGGAAGGAAAATGGGAGCTCTCCACAAGGTTGTGAGGTTAGAGAAGGAAGTTAAAGTAGAAGTGCATGCTGTGAGTGGAAGGAAAAGCAACTCAAAGACGGCTTCAAGCAGCAGAAAATCATCAGGTGGCAGTCATGAAGCGACGTCGATTGGCAATGGAGAAAGTAGCAGTGTAAAAGGAGGTGTTGATTATGATCATAATGATGAATATTCTGCAGGTTTTGTAGCTTTTAGTCAGGATTACCATTCACCAAGGCACCACCCTCCTAAGAATAACTAGTCCTAAAAAACGGATGAGGCCTTATATTATATATGAATTTCGGTAACGTACTAATTATGAACCTTCTAATTTTACTTTTTACTTCTCTTAATTGGGTTTCCTTTTTGACTTTTTTTTGTTTCCCGAATGCTCCTTCAGTGGTAAACTTTACACAAATCGTTTGAGAGTGCTTTTGAAATAGCTAATAGTTAAAATTGCTAGTGCTTCGCAGAAAAACTTAAAATTGTTTTCTCACGAAGCACTTGGATTTTTAATAAAAATTTTGACGTCCTTCTACTAGAAGCATTTATGAAAATGCGCTTATAAGCATAAGTGTTTCCTATACAAAAACTCGCAAATGAGCCCAAGAATGTATTTTTCCCAGGCCCATTAGAGAACCTGAGTCCGACTGTAAGATCAAACTGGACCAATGCCAGCCCAATGGGTTGGTGAGGCAGCAAATATGACCCAACACAGTACAGATCAGACATGATGGCCTTGTAAAAAGTTCGCCGTCACCTTTCCTAAATTTCAAACGCAAATAGTTAACAGACGCCGGTGGTTGAGAGACACTTGTTTATTAACAACCAACCAACCATTCTGTCCACAGTCCAAAACTTTTTGGGATCGGAAAGTCCACAACGGGGTGGATAAATTGGACAATATATCTAGTCCTAGATATGCATCTTTCCACATTCACACCACACTGCCCTAACCATATAGTCAACTCTAAGTCTCCCTGCTCTCTCTCTCTCTCCTTTTCTGGATCACCAAACAGAAAACCATGTCGATTTCCGGCAAAACCCACATCCTGGTGTTCCCCTACCCTGCGCAAGGGCACATGCTCCCAATTTTAGACCTAACCCACCAGCTAGCCCTCCACGGCCTCTCCATAACCATCTTGGTCACCCCCAAAAACCTCCCAACCCTAACCCCTCTCCTCCACACCCACCCCTCCTCCATCCAAACCGTAGTCCTCCCCTTCCCTCCTCACCCCAAAATACCCCCGGGCCTTGAGAACATCAAGGACATAGGCAACCACGGGAACTTGTATGTGATCAACGCCCTAGCCAATCTCCAGGCCCCGATTGTCGACTGGTTCAGCTCCCACCCTAACCCCCCGGTGGCCCTCGTCTCTGATTTCTTCCTCGGGTGGACCCTACACCTGGCCCACCAGCTTGGCATTCCCAGAATTACCTTTTACTCCTCTGGCGCCTTCTTGGCCTCTGTGTTCCACTACTGCTGGCGTAATTTGGACAAAATGCGCCCCTCATCAGGGATCGTTCATTTTCCTGATCTTCCTAGATCGCCCTCTTTTAAACAGGACCAGGTGCCCTCTGTGGTCCGCTGCCACAGAGAATCGGATCCTGAGTCTGAGCTCCTGAGGAATTCCATGCTCGCCAATACCGAGAGTTGGGGATGCGTTTTTAACAGCTTTGAGGACTTCGAGGCTGAGTATTTCGCCCACTTGCGGATTAAAATGGGCCACTCCCGTGTTTACGCGGTTGGCCCATTGAGTCTAACAGCGGCCGCAGCTGCTGATGACAGTAGTTTGGGCCGGGCCAACCCAAACAAGGACTCCGGTGCCAATGTGATGACGTGGCTCGACGGGTGCCCCGACGGATCCGTGCTCTACGTTTGCTTTGGGAGTCAGAAGTTGCCAAATAGGCTTCAGATGGAGGCCTTGGCTTCTGGGCTCGAACGGAGCGGAGTTCGGTTTGTGTGGGCCGTGAAAACAGGCTCGGCCCAACAGGTGAAAGATGGGTATGGGGTTTTACCAGATGGGTTTGAGGAAAGGGTGAGCGGGAGGGGCTTGGTCATAAAGGGTTGGGCCCCACAGGTGTTGATATTGGGCCACAAGGCCGTGGGCGGATTTGTGAGCCACTGTGGGTGGAACTCTGTGTTGGAAGCGATAGTGGCTGGTGTATTGATATTGGGCTGGCCCATGGAGGCTGACCAGTTTGTGAATGCCAAGCTGTTGGTTGAGGACATGGGTGTGGCCGTGAAGGTGTGCGAAGGCGATAATGCGGTGCCGGACCCGGCCGAGTTAGGAAAGGTGATTTCCGAGTCGATGACTAGGGAGACAC
The DNA here is from genome assembly GCF_002207925.1 of Prunus avium. The sequence continues at coordinate 13,382 of NW_018921723.1, read as the reverse complement.
CAGAGAAGGTGAGAGCAAAGGAACTGAGGGACAGGGCATTTGCGGCCGTGGGAAGTGGGGGGAGCTCTTCAAAGCATTTGGATGAGCTTGTCAAAGAATTGGACCAACTTAAAGTGGGCCGAAAGTGAAGCCCACAATATTTTTAGCTAAAAAAATGTTCGACGCTTAGTTTGTTTAGTAATGTTTCAATGTACTATGTTGTATTTGGTCCCTAAATTATTACATGACTTTTTCACAAGCAACCAAAATGGTAGACCAAAGTCTTGACAAATCAAAAGAGACTTAGGAAGCTTAGCATGAAATTGATGGATGGGATATCTTTTTCTGTGCTGGCAACAAGTATGCTTCAAACCTACAGAGAAGGCTACAAAGAAAGAAAAAAAAAAAAAAGAGTAGGAGCTAAGAATGACATGGACCCATCATCACAATGTGAATAAATTTTTCAGGTGATCTTTATAAATCACAAAGGCTCAATGATTCAAAGAAACCTTTTACCTTGGATTTTGCTTTGAAACTAAGGAGGAAATGGTAGCAGAGCATTATGCATGAAACTCACATTTCACCAACCAACTTAACCATAACTCTTCCTATAAATCTCAGCCTGCTTTAACATAGCTACCCCATTTAAGCTAAGTTAATAAGCTTAGCTTTCCTCATCCTCTGCTGCAAAATGTCTGGAGCCAATGTAAGAAGGCATGTACTTCTGGAGAAGAACAAAGTTTTGAAACAGAGAGAGAAGACAAGTAGCCCTAAACACCTCAAGAGAATCTACCCAATTGGGCTTCACAAGAGCACTTCATCTCTATCTCTATCTCTGTCATCATCTTTGTCATTGTCTCTGTCAGAAAACTCCTATGATTCTTCTCTCACTGATTCTAGCACACTGGATCAGAAGATTTCCGCGGCGCTCCGATTCATTGCACCAACTCAAAGAAGAGAATATAATTCCCCAGTGGCTAAAGTTGTCCAGCAGCAAATTAGTCAGGCGCAGGATACTAATGATGGGGAATTGAAGAGGTGCAATTGGATAACAAAGAACAGTGGTAAGTTTCATTGCTTCATCACACATTGCAGAAAACTTTGATTTCTCGTTTTCATGCTTTGACAAAGCCACATCTTAATTACCAGGCAACCAAAGAGAAAAAAGGGAAGAACAAAAAAATGGTCATCGCAGTTGGTATGAGGAATCTAAAGAAAATGATAGTACACATAAATAAACAAAAGAAAAAGTCATCAAGTTTCCATCACAACCAACTGGTTGACATTTCAACAAAGTTACAATAAACAGTATAAGAAACTCTTTTTGGTTTTGCTGGAGTAAATAGAATAATTCTATGCAGACATGCATTGATCGTAAAATTTTATTATGTTATGCAGATAAAGTTTATGTAGCGTTTCACGACGAATGCTGGGGAGTTCCAGCGTACGATGACAAGTAAGTCCTTTGGAGCTTTTAATTCCCCATAATTTATATGGACTTTTAAGCCAACTATTTAGTGTTAATTAATTATCTGCTGCATACAGTCAATTGTTTGAGCTGCTTGCATTGTCTGGTATGTTGATGGACCACAACTGGACTGAAATTGTCAAAAGAAGGGAGCTCTTCAGGTAACCTCTTTTCTACCAGAAAAACTTGTGTGGAACGGGAACAACACTGTTTTGCCATCCCCAACCAATCATGGTATGAAAAGTGAAATAGTTAGAGATATTTAGTCATATACTCATTCTTAGCACTAAAACTATAAATAAACCCTACACCATTTAATTTCTATAAACAAACTCAAAAAATGATAGATGACCCTATTGAATTTAATTTTGATTATTAAATTACTTTGATGCCCTATTAAGTGTTTTGGGTTTTTTCTATGAGGTTTTAGGGTTGGGTTTGTTTTAAGAAATCAATGACAATTTTGTAATTTAAAAGAAGTTAAAAGCCTTTTTGTTATGTTGTACATGAGCTTTGAGTGTGTTTCTAAAGTCCATTTCATATAGGGTTTTTTTTTTAAAATTTGGGCTCCTATATTGGGTATAATAGTGAATCTCCCAAATAGTTATCATACTTGGCATATCGTGATTGACTTGTGCTATCTATGTTTCACGCAAGTGTTTCTCCTATTCTACCCATCCGACTAATTTATGAAACTTTGTATCAAAACATGGTTGAATTAGCTTATGATTTAGGTTGTAACTCAGGGAAGCCTTTTTCGGATTTGATCCAAACAAAGTTGCCAAAATGGGGGAGAACGAGATCGCAGAGATAGCCTCCAACAAGGCAATAATGTTGGCAGAGTGCAAAGTGAGGTGCATAATAGACAATGCCAAATGCATATTGAAGGCAAGCTAGAAACTTAACAAATTAAAAGCTGATATCAATTAAAGTTTGGTTGCCCCATTGCACCTGATATATCTTAATTAATTTATCAAAAACAAATGCAGATTGTGAGGGAATGTGGCTCTTTTAGCAGCTACATGTGGGGTTCTGTGAACCACAAACCAGTCATCAACAGATTCAGATATCCAAGAAATGTTCCTCTGAGGAGCCCCAAAGCAGAAGCCATGAGCAAGGATTTGATCAAGCGAGGGTTTCGATATGTTGGGCCAGTCATTGTGTATTCCTTCATGCAAGCTGCAGGGTTGACCATTGATCATCTTGTGGATTGTTATCGATACAGTGAATGTGTGAGCCTTGCAGAAAGACCTTGGAGACATATCTAATCTATTTAATTAACATCATGAAAATATTTGTATCAAATGTTCTTTAGAAACTTCATTTTGTTTAATGTAATAAATTAATATTTGGCTTCCATATGTAGCTCTATGGTGGTGACTAATATTTTTAAGTTATGCAGAAATGGAATAGCATCCAAGTTGAATTCTACAGCTCTTCTTTGCCTTTTTTATGTTTCTTGGTGCAACGCATGAATCATATTAAAGAGAATGACAAGCGTTGCTCTGTTTTATATTTTTTTTAAAAAAAATTCAAGCAATATTGGAGAATGGGGGATTCAAACGCATAACCTCGAGTGCTGAGTAACTGCTCTTAAACACTTGAGTTATCATTGGTTCATAAGGTTACAACATTTAGTAAATTACTCAATGGACTGGAATCTGCAAGATTTTGACATGGCCCAACCTAATGAATGGACTTGCTTTCATCACTAGACCAATTGATCCTAAGGCCAGCCTATCTTGGCCATAATGAAGACCAGTGGATCCATAATACTTGTGTTTACCCAGCAATGCTGGTGTTTCAAATTCTGCTTTCAACAAAAGGAGATCTATAATATGTTAAAAAGAAGCATGCACTCAAGTCAAAAGCTGTGCTTTTTTAATCATTGGCAGCAATTGAAATTGATGGCTCCTACTTTCCATTCAATTGAGCCTTCTGATTCTCTCATGTACTTAAAGCCCTAAACAATATGATTAGTGCAAACAGTTTGTATTAGCAGAGTCAAATTGACCAGTCATTGCAATTTGCAAAATGCTTTGCTTCAAATTGTTGTAGTGACACTGAGAGAAGGGGACAACAGGACAACTCTGAGTTTCACGTTTTGTCTGTCTCTGCTCAACTTGTTAATTGCATCATTTTGTCTTGCATCGTAAACCATTAGTGACAGAGGACCCCAGCCCCAACCCCACACCAGAGACAAGTGGCAATCTACAATGCAAAGCTGCTCATGTTCAAGATTAGGCTGCCACGTTGGTTCATTGCAGTCTCCGTCCACCTCCCAATGAATTTTTCACACTAATTAATCTATCATTAATATCAATTCATGTGTGCTCTGATGGACGGAGACATACAACACAACAATTTCCGTCAGCTAAAATGGCAAGGCCTTTGACTGCCCACAGAGATTGTTAGTTGCACCAAATCTCAATGCCTATCTTCTTTGTAGATAAAGTCCAAATCCAAAATGAACCCTTGTTAAGAGTGAAAGATTGAAAGTGAAAACCCACCACTAATGAGATATAAGTTGTAATTAAGAGTGAAAGATTGTTACCGCCCATCTTCAAGCAATGGTTGAATTGAACACAAAATCTCGGGCACAAGAATAACTACTCTTTAACTACATGTTACTTACAAGTCCCTTACACATAGCATGAAATTTCAATGCATCAATTAAAAATACCCAATGTCAAAATTGCTCTGCATCACAAAGAACGCAAAAGAATCTCAAGATGGCAGGTGTGGAAAACCCGCGGAGATGGGTTGACGCAAACAGCGGGCAAAACAGTCTGCTGACAAGCAAAGTTGAAACGCCAGTGCTTGAAATTATTTCAGTCGAAATCCAATGGGTCGTGGGACCTTTGACATGCGATGTTTCTTGGTGGGTTGCTAATATCTATTCTGCTTTCCATGTCAGCATCGACAAAATTTCTCTGTATATCTTCTTGTATATAGTTTCATTTCAACAACCATGATATAATCAATAGTCGTGTCGTTTTCAGAATTCATTAATTTATAGAAGTTATGAACATGATTTAATCCCTCAAATTCAGAAACGTCGAGAACAATAATGGACCCCATATTAATCTGTGGATGGCGGACTGATGTTTTTTAACACAAACGTACGTCATGCGGAACATACCAAAGAATAACGTGGATTTTTTAGGTTTATACAAGCAAATATCATGGAAGGGGATTCAAAAACACAACCTAATGTGGAGGGGCAATCCGCAGAATAACTATTTTTAACCGCTTAAACTACAAAACCCCAAACACAAATGGTGGAACTCAAGCAAGGGCACAAAGAGAAGGAATATTTATCACTGAAAATGACATAAATCGCGATTTATGGCCATCTCCAGTCATAGGCTATAAGCCAAATATAACTCTCAAATAATGCAAAATCCGTCTCTAGCCATGGGCTAAAAAAAAATTTGGCTTCAGCCCTCCAACTAAGCCAAATGTAACCCAGCTTTGGTCAAGGCTAAATTTTTTCGTGGGCTCAACGCATGTGCTTTACAAGAGAAGAAAGTATCATACATAGGCAAAAGCACGAAACATCTCGTGCAACTGCAGATCCAACAGCCCATATTAAAGGCGCGTTATCGAGGACGTCAGCTAGGCGTTAAGTTTTTATTTTTATCTTTAATAACCTTTTAAAATGTTTTTAAATTCATTTTTAAAATATATATATATATATATATATAATTGGTTTCTGATTGAAAAGTTATTATTTATTTATTTATTTAAAATCTTTATAAATATTTTAAAATTATTTTGTTTTAAAAAATATTGTCTCTAAATTATAGTTTAATTAAAATAAACAATAGATAGTTGTGGAATATATGAATGTTGTACCATAGTTTTTCTTTAAAATAATAAAATATAAAGGGCCTAAAATATAACCATGCATAACTAGAAATGAAAATTTTTAGCATGCACTATTCTTTAAAAAATTAATGTTTTGAAAGGCTAAATTTTTAGACCTAACTACATTTAGCCATATGACTGGAGATGACCTAAGTAAAGATGAGGCAGATTTTTGGTACCAAAAAAAGATGAGGCAGATTTTCAACAATAATGATTAACTGATGGATGTCTCAGTCCACTCACATTCCAAATTTCCGGCTTGGAAAGGACCGTACGCTACAGCTAAAGATCAAATGCATAAAACACCAACTTCTTCAATAAAATGGAAACAAATAAACAAGTACTAACTTGAAACAAAGGGAAGAAACAGAGTTCACTATTTACATAATCTTCTTTTCTTGATTTCATTCTACATATTATTTATCAAACAAGTCATAACGAGTGAAAAAAAAAAAAACCCGAAAACTAAAAAAAGGAACGAAAGAAATCAAAACAAAAAGTAAAACAAGAAATACAACCAATTCTACTCAGCTCCTCACTCAGCTGATGCCAAGAATATTTACAGCGGTTCCTCCTACAGTCACTCATCACTACAACACCTTCCAGGGGGAAAACCACAGACCAAATCTGTCTTAGCAAAGTAATAATACTTCACTCCCAGAACCTCCTAATCTTATTGTTCGTCTTCAGTCATGTCTATCGACTATCATAGCACACCCACACATTGCTGCCTCAATCTCAAAACTGGCACGACGTGCCAAGCCTCTGTCTCTGCCTCTGACCTAGGGTAATAGATTTGCGTTTAGCAAACGCCGGGTACATCAGATCTTGAAACTTCTCTAGAAACCAGATCCAATCGTCCTCACTCATGTCAGCCAGCTTCACAAAGCTCATGCTTGCAGGAAGCTGCTCATTTGCACTCCTGTGTCCAGATGATGTATTCGCCATGTATCCATTTTCTGCTCTTGTTCCTGTATATTTCAGGTGGCTCTTCTCACCCAAAACTGTATTCTTCAGCGACATTGAAAGCTTTGAAACACTTGGGACCCTTTCAGGGGATCGCAGACTTGCTAATGCCTCTTGCTCTTCCACTTCACTGTCCTCTTCCTCCTCAATGCTTTCTTCCAGTTTAGAGAGAGGAGAGCGGCCATGCCCACTGCCATTTCCAAATTGAAAGGGTGTCCTGCTCACATAATCATCTGCTGCAAGCTTTAAAGTATAGTCTAACTCTGCGTCCTCGCAGTCTATGTCAAATAGGAACTCCTGATCTCCCACCAAATCAGCCTTGGGGGACAAGGCCTCCCTCTCAGCTAGCATCCTCCTCACCTCCATACAAATTACCTCAAGCTCACTGGGTTCCTCCTCCCCGCTACGAAATTCTCTACTCATCATTTCACCTATTTCAGCCAGACAGAGACCATATGCAGCAGACTCCTTCAGGAAAATGGTGCAGAGAACCAAAACCCTGAGACAAGCCTCTCGAATCATGGGAAGCTCCCTTCGCAGCATTTCACAATCCTCATACGGATCAAGTTTTTCTATGTACTCAAGCTCATCATCTGAAAATGGAATAGAAGCCTGAGGCCAATGAATCCACTCAAAGTAGGGGTCCTCCAATGTTTCTGGCAAACAAAGGCCGTGGTCAATCGGAATGAGCTCCACTTGACCAAACATCCCGACACCATCAAGTTTCCTAACTAAAAGATTCCCTGCATGCCTGTCTGTGTTAAAAATCCTAATGTCTAATATCCCTATACGATGCACAGAAGCTACTGGAAAGCTGGAGGTCCCATGATCACTAGCATCAAAATCGTGTTGTATGAATTGCTGGCAAGATGCTATCTTGCTAACCAGCTTCCTCTGGGGAGTCTTGTTCCCATTCACCCCGTCATTTATGTTGAAGATTGAGTGAGTGATCTTCACCAAGGCAGTGGGAGGCACATTTGCAAAGTGATCTTTGTCAAGCAGGAAAGCTGCGACTTCTCTGAACCCAGTCTCTCCAACCCGTACCGAACGCTTCAAACCTGGTTGCCCAAGAGCCTTACCAACAAAGCCTTTTGGGTTATTAGGCGCAAAAGGTTCTTCATCAGTTGGCTTCACTATTGCAACACTCTCACCTCTGCTGTTCCTAAAATAGTATGCACCTCCAAGTCCACTATGAACAGGAATTGGATCAACCCCCATCTTAATGGCCTTGACCATGTCCTTGACAACTTGCGTTGTTCTAGCAAACCGATCTGAATTCCCTAGTATCTCTATAGGGCCACTCCGATCTCTTTGCTGTAGATCCCTCCCAGTGGGCGAGAGGCATGGAGTTGATGAACTTCTATGCATAAGGTTCCTTGTGAGAAGAAGAGGGGAATCATTCCGAACTGCACTAAGATCATTCTTCAACACTAGGTCCCCAAATGTCAGAGAGCTCTCATCGGTTGGGACATTGAGAGCAATTTGCAATCTTCTCTTCACAGTATGGACATTATCACTGCGATCTAATTCCATCCCGAAGACACACCCAGTTTCTGTTTGCACAAAAACTCGCCTCCTGCCAGTGGACTGCTTCCCTTCCATTCTCTTGCTTCCATGATACTCCCCACTGAGTGGGTTGCTAAATAATGCGACTGCCATCTGGGTCTGCACTGGGCTGTCCAGTTTACGCGACATTAAGCAAGGAGAGGAAGTGAAAGTTTGGGCGGCCAGCAAAAGAGGTGGCAGTAGAAGAGAGCTTCTCCCCTCCCCAAAAGTTGCCAAGCTCCCAAGCGGCCGAAGACAGAAAGTGTAGAAAAATCGATTCCAAAACGATCATTAATCCATGAAAAGAAGGAATTTCAAATCCCACGAAGATTCTCAGAGCAAAACAACCATGAGAAATGAATGGGGACAGAGAAGGTATGCTCTAGCTCAATGCTACATTCAGTGAGAAGCCACTGCCATGCTACAAGAAAATAAAGAATCTGCAACAAAATGTAACAGTCGGATATTAAATCAATTACTTTTCCATGGATTAGAAGATCTTATAGAAGAAAGCGTGGGTCAAATACAGAGAGCAGTTCACTTAATTGAACTTCAAATAAATTAACATAAAAATAAATTCAATATATTAACCTGTAAACAAATTCAATATATATACTAATTCATTGATTTACTGCCACGATGCATAGCACCAAATGCAGAAATTATAGATATTAATGCACTCTGCAGTTTCAGATGAAAGAAATATTCTTCGAAATTTCGATCATTCACATAGACTATTGACCGACTTCATTTCGAAACCCCCTCAATAACTAATCAGTATGGAAACGGAACACACTTCAAATTCGAGTCACTGAAACTGAAACTAATTCCTATAAACAATCTTGCATTTTTCCCCAAAATCAAGAACACTGAAACCTAAAATGCATCTAATTCGATCTACGAGTAGTAGAATATCAACAATAAGAGATAAAATTGACGATAACAAGATAAGCATGAACGGGAACCGACAATGAAGAACAAAATCTGAACATTGCTGAGCTACAAAAGAGATTAATCGGAGGCACCGACTCACCGGAATGTAAGATCTGGACGAGTTAACAACCGAAACGCTCCGAAACGACGAAACGAACACGGCCGTTAAAACTACGACGAAAGAACCTCGAGCCCCTTTCAAATACGACTGAGAATCAAAGGCTCAATGAACCGAGACGCAATAGGGTGTGATGGGAGAGAGTTGTCCGAGTTGACTCACAAAACCCTCTCGAGTTTTCTTCGTCTTCTTCTTCTTGCTCTCTGAGTCTGTGTCTTTGTGCTTGCTTTCTCTCTATCTCTCTCGAAGCAGTCTCTGGTCCCTTGGTCCGTCCTTTAACTCAGCGCGTAAAGTCGGGTTAAGAAACTAACCCTGGTTAGAAGATGATCACCCTATCTCTCTCTCTCTCTCTCTTGCTTCTGTTTATTTGATTCGAAGACTCTAGAACACGAAATCTGGGCCGCTTGATCGGCAGACTCCTGGGGAGTCGTGAGCCGTGCGATGCAATTGGTCTTCGCGATCGTGCTGGCGAGTAATGTGTGATGGTGACGTGGAGATAAGGGACTGGGCCATGACATGGCACTTGTCACCGTCAAATTGGTCGTGGGAGTTATTTTTTTCGTTTTTCATACTTTTATTTTTAAAGTAATTAAATTTAGTTTTTACAGTTTCTATGCCGATCTAATCGACGAATATCTCGAGCCCACACATGACAAAACAGTTGTATTTTCACTTAATTCACCCTGGACCGTGCATGTGAAAAATCGACACTACCCCTGGCAAATGGAGAGAGTAACAAAGTTTGGCTGCTGCTGCATCATCGGGGAAACTAGTGGGGCCTAGTAAGACTGTACGACTGTTGTTTTTGGAGTGGGCAAATCGTACGGTTTGAAGTGACTCACAGATTTCTTTCCTTTTTATTCTTTGTGGTCCGACGACTCAGAAAATATATAGATTGGGCGTTGAGGAAAGTTATGAAGCAGGCGATAGGTTTTGCCACTAAGATTATAGAAAATAAAAAATAAAAAATGATGGCAAATGCATGCACCTATCTCAAAGAAAAATACATGGTTTTGTCACCAACTAATATATCAAATTGCCATGTACGCATGGAATGACAAAAATTAAAGATTAAAGTATTTATTAAATTCATGACTCAAAGAGATATATCAAAAATAATATACTTGATCTAAAATATTATTTTAATATTTTTCCAGTCATGAATCTCACTATCTTTTACTTTCTTTTCAAATTTTATGCATCATATGGGCCGCATTTGGTTTTAAAAATATAATAAATTAATATAATATTTGGCATTTCGAGTGGAGTTAAAATTTTTCTAAAGTGTCAAATTGCCATATAAGCCATCAAATTTAACATTTTGCATATGACATCTCCAAATTTTCCTTTCTGCGATTTTAATGAGTTACTTTTGCATATGTGCATATTATATTCATGCCGCAAATCTTTTTTAAGATTAAGCTATTGTTTATGGCTGTCACGTTAGTTTTCGGATAGTTTCATCCTATTTATTATATACTCATATGGTGCTTCTATTTTTTAATAAAGCATCTTTTCCAAAATAAAATAAAATAGTCTTTAAAGATGAATGACTCCTTACAAGTTATATGTAATGAGCCAAGCGGTGTTCTATTCTAATATTTAACATGATATTTATGACATTTTCTTATAACAAAAACAAGAAAACTCAAAAGAGCTGAATGAGAAGATATACACGAATTATTCCACAACCCTATCGATCAATTACTACTTTAAATAAAAAAATTATTAGCAATAGTTATCATTCTTTTTAGGAAGAATAACTTTGCACGCAAGTGTGCAAATTTCATTTGTGGTTTAGCATTGTCAACCAAATTTTCCATCGCATGCATTATATTGATCTTAATTAGTACGTTGGGTTATAGTCATAATCAATTCAAAATTGCTGTCTTTATTTGCAATTTGGCAAATATGCAAAACCTGACAATCCTTGGTGAGGTTAGAGGAGTTTTGACAACTTAAATTGTTGTTGAAGTGGGAATTTTTTGTTGTTGTTGTCATTAATCATTTAATCATTTTAATTTAAAGTTAAAATACGGTACCACTATGTTTAGTTGTTTAATCACTCTATTCCGAAAGGGTGCAATTTATTGACCAGTGCATGTGATGCTTAGTTACCTTACCCCTACCCGACCCGTGCCATCACTAAGTTTAATGGCTGGTTTGATAGAGTAGAAATTAAAAACATTGAATAATGATTTTGTAGTTTATATATTGCATTTCTTTAATAAATAAATATCTAGATTTGAAGGATCATTAAATCAAGGAACTGATCAATATATTTTAATATATTTCTTGCTAGAAGACTAATTCTCAGATATCATCTTAGTGGGATGGAATATCAAAGATTTTTTGATCATCTTCTTAACTGGATAAGGACAAAGATTTTTGAAATTTTTTATTTTAAAAAGTACAAATTACGTTTTCACTCCACTTGGACCAACGACGGTGATATTAGAGCAACATTAAATCAAGCAATAAGACACTTAACCTAGGTAGGGCAGGTTTGCATTATCATTAAGCAGAATAAATTAATATTAAGCAATGAGGCCGGCCTGGCCCTATACAAAATTTTGACCGAATAGAGATACGATGTTTACAAGATATTTTTACGATGAATTAATATATTTGCGATAAAGTTATATTATAGAAATGAAGTTATGATCTGTTTACTAATCAGAAATTGGAATTCGAATTGAATTCCGCTTATAAAAAATTCATGCATTTACTTCACATCAAGAAATTAAAATGTAAGTAGAGCCCACACAAAATTAGGAATTGAATTCCTGACTTTGGAGGAATTCAATTATTAGGTGGGAGATGGTATTTTAATTACTAGAGAATTCACAAATTAGGAATTCGTCTTTTTTACCCATTATATCCTCAGACAATTTTCAAAATTCCAAATATATCATCTACTTTAACCCAACAATGAAGACATTTTAATAATTAATACCACTTCTACCCCAATTCTATATGATTTAGTAAACAACTTCAATAGGAATCCAGAATCTAACTCCCCTTAATTTATATGGTTTAGTAAACAACTTCATTAGAAATCCGGAATCTAATTCTCCTTAATCAAACTCCTCATCAATTTAATTCTTTATAATTCAATTACGGATTAGTAAATATGCCATTAGTCACAATTAGATATTAAACTCATTGTATATATTTTGTCATCGTCGTTATTCATGTAAGTTGTATATGAACCTCTGCACCAAATTAAGTTGAGACAAATACCACTAAACTAAATGATAGTTGTTCCGTTTCATCTAAAACTTGCAGAGACTAAAGCGAAAGAGCTGACTCAGCTTTCCTTTTAATGGTTACAAAATTCCTCTCCGCCTCAGCCAAATCCCCCAAAGACTGCACTCTACACGTGATGGTGACTATGAACCTAATGATTACTATAATATCCGACCTGTCGATATTATCCTACAACCACCTGTTTTTTTTTCTTTGTCGTTTTTAGTTTAAATTTTAATTTTAATACAAGTTGTAATATTATCCGGCATCGTAATTTCTACTTACTTTTTATGCATCCTTCTACCATTCTCAGATTTTTTGTAATAATATAAAGTTATATCACTAAGCAAATAATTAGTTGGTGAACAATCACGACTCTTAACGTTTTTAATATCACTATATATCTTAGATTCGAGTTCTAGCATTTATGTAATGTGTGTGAGTTTAGTATTCTATGACTCCTCTCAATAGAAAAAGTCCTTCAAAAAAAATAAACACCATATGTTTAAGATGTTATAAGTGATGGGTCAAATATGAAATTGTTCAAATAATTAATGTAATTATTCATACGAAGTTATTTGAATAATTAATGTAATGAGTGACACATGATGTTTGGTCAATATAATTCACCGTTGAAAAAACTTTGAGAATCTATTTGTTTAAGTTTGGATTCAGAAGCTTTGAATGCTGAAAATTTTCTGATACCCCCTGTCACACCTTTAGTTTTTAGTGCATGTACTTTTCTGCCACGTTCATTGGGCCAAATTTTCTCCATCCCTTCGATAATGAAAATGAAAACCCATAAATAAGCCATAACGTGAGCCACACCGGTTAGCCAGCGACCCCATACATTGGATTGGATTGGGTTAACGATAGGTATATGTGTATACCCTAAACAAATACAACAGACAAATCCCAGTCAATAGCATCCTGCCACGTCGTACTGCCCATATTCTCCAGTTTTTTCCCGGGCAAGTGGCGTCATCTGAGTGGTTCAGCAGTGTCACCGTCTACGAGGGCAGTTTTCCGGTGGGCGGTGAAGGGGAGGGCACATGGATTTATTTGGCTTTATGGGTCAGAGAGACAGACACACAGTCTTTGTTTTTTTATATTCAGAGTCCGCATTTTTAGAGCGAGTTGGGTGGTGCTGTCTATATTATCATATACGTTGCACGTGAATGAACCTTCGTGCACACGAGGATGCTTCATCCAATCTTCAAGACTTGTCTTGGGATATATATGTGAGTTTGAATT
>NW_018921721.1:507717-544847 GCF_002207925.1 Prunus avium | reverse complement strand
TTTTTTTTTAATGAGTGTTGCTATTTTGACCGCATTTAATTATTACATTGTTGATCACCTATCTAATACAAGTGCGTCTCACATACATCTTACGTTGGTAGGGTCCACTTCTATTAGAGGATGGTCAACAATGCCGTCAATAAAAGTGGTACAAATAACATTATTGTTTTTTAATAAACTTAAAAATTTAGAGACATGTATATATTCTCCCCTTACTAAGGGTCAGTTTGGCATTGTTGTGCTATAAAAATAATTGTTGTTAGATTTGCTATGAGAGAAAACAGTTTGGCGTCTGGTAAATTTTTTGTTAAAAATGTTGTTGGTACAATAATCAATTTCTAAGTGGTCGATAATTTTTTGTGTGAAAGTGTTGTGAGTTATGTATAATGACTAAAAAGGGCATTATATTGAAATGACCTTTCTATTAAATATGTTGAAATATGTTTCCATCACACCCTAAAAATTATTTTAATTATAAAATAAATAAAGTGTTATGTTGAAAATTCAATATTTGTATCCATATGCTCTAAACTATTGTTTCAAGTTGAATCCAATATATTCCATTAAAAAGAAATATTCTGTCAAAGAAACAAAAACAAGAACAAAAAATAAAAGTAAAAATAAAAACCAACATCAACAACTATTGAAGTTAAAACCCTAGAATTTAAAAAGAGAGTGAAGAATGAAATTTATAGTTAAAACCCTAGAAATTAAAGAGAAAGAGGGAATAATGAAATTGAGAAGAAATAAACATAACATGTCTCTTGCCCGAGTCTTGTGGCTTCTCAGGAGTGTGCTTCAATTGATTCAACAAAAAAATGAAGGAAAAATATAAGAAACTCAAGAGAAGGAGAACTATGTGAAAGAGATGGCGTGAAGAAGCAAAAAGATGCAAAGGAGAAGACGCACAAAGAGAAGAGATTGCATGAAATAAATTGGGGTATTTTCAGAAGTTCGTAAATTTCATTAAACACACGCGCCTCTTCGAAACTGATTCCCGCATAATTAGAAAATAAAAGTACCTCATTAGCTACTTTCCCTTATAGCTTTCTCTCACAGTAATTTTTAACAATAAGTGATTTTCTCATAGTTTACTAAACGGGTTAAGCTTCCTAAATTTTTTTAAAAATCAATTATCACTTCAAATAAACAGTACCAAACAAACACTAACTTGGAGACCACAAGAAAACATGAGGTGTAGTTGGAAAGAGGGGACATGCAGCCATGGCCTACAACAATCTACACGTGATTTGTAAGAGATTCCTTTTGAACTTTATGAGCTGATTAATCTTTAAGAAATTCATAAATTTATCATCAGGTCATCAAAAGCGAGAGCGACTCCAGTATTTATTTCGCGATCATTTGCAGTTTTTCAATCTTCTGTGATATATTCCTTTTTTTTATTTTTTATTCTTCTTCTTTCTTTCTATTCTTTCTTTCTTCCCCCACTTTTTTGTTATAATATAATGCTTTTGTTTTTTATATCAGATTTTCTCATTTTTCATGAAGCAAATACTATAAACGAGTAATGGTTTTGATTTAGGATCATAATCTTCATAATGGTTGAATTCACTTTGACATTAATGGGTGGTGAGGTGACCTATATAATTCATATGCATGCATGGGCCGCCTGGGGTGGTGCAAGTGGCGCCACCGCACAGGGCCCCCGATTTTTGAGGGCTTTCAAAATTTTGTTTTCTTTGTATTATATTATATTAATATTATAACGATACGATAGCATATATACTCTAGCGTGCTACATATTGATAAAAAAAGTGTTTGTATTTGAGTTGGCTTTCTAGCTCATGTAACTAGATACAAGGGCCTGGCTTCTAGTCTCATTGAAACCATATATGGTTTTTTTTTTTAATGCAATAACAATAAAATTTAAATACTTTTTTTTTTAAAACAGAAACATAACCAACAGCAACGTATATCCCCCAAAACGCTTTCTCCTCCCTCCTCTCCAGCATGCTAATTCATCATAAATTAGCACGATAGAGTATATACATGATTGTTATAATTATAATGATCGTATTTTTTTTTTTATAATTTGATTTCTGATTGTCATTACATGCTAATTTATGATGAATTTTAGTCATAAAAAATTGTTTTATGACATTAGGTTATGAAATTTTTTTAAAAGTATTTTCATGTTTAAGTTTCCACATAGGACCCTCAAAATCTCAAAAACGACTCTACAAAAAGATGGGAGTTTTTAACAGAATTTGTGTTGCTACTGATAAAGGGAAACATTTTTTCTTCTAATCAGAAAGGATAAGGATTTCGGAATACAAACAAAAACTAGAATACAAAGAATGTTTGGTGCTTGTTTAATCTATGGATGGAAACTAGCTTTCAAATTTTGTTTTATTAAGTGCATGTATCTATATCTGTACTATGAGAATTTGGCCACAGAGGGAGAGAGAGAGAGGACATGTGAGTGCTACATATTATATGTTGTTGTTAATCACTCAATTGACCTACTGTTTGACCTAATCATTCTAAATTCAAAGGGTAGTCCAACCAACCTCCAAACACAGAGGAGACTATTTGGTCGTGCCACTTTTTTTGTTTTTGTTTTTGTTTTTGTTTTTGTTTTTCTGGTTTGGAGTTGGAGACCAAGGCAAGCCTCTCATGGGCTAAAATTGCTAGGCCCAAGTAATAGGGTGGATCTTCAGGGCTTTTTAAGCACTAGCTTTTAATTCTTTTCTTTTTCTTTTTGGGCCTAGACTGCCTTCAGCTCATGACTAGCCAAATTGGGTTTCTTCATGAAAAGGTTTGGTAATTGGATACAATACAACTGATAGTCTGATATTGAAAGTGCTTGGAAGATTTCCTTACATTGTACCAACTAGAGTTCAAGAGAATATTCTTTGAGCTTGGATGTTTATTTTTTCTCTGAATTTGAATCCACTATTTCAAATTTTCAATCTAACAAAGAGAAATAAATGGTTTTACAAATTTCAAGGTTACACATGGATATATATAGTATTACACCGTCATCGTCAAGAAACTTGATCCCAATGCCTTCGAGAGTTTTGCGAATTTCAGGTCGAGATGGAAACCCTAGGTAAGCTCTGGCACCCAATTGTCGTTTGAGTTTCTTGAAAAAAATTTGTTTTTAAGAATTCAACCAAACAAATGTTTGAATCTTAAAAAATGAATTTTAGAACACTTTGGTTTTAAGAAAAATACAAACTTTTGTGTTTCCTATCCAAGTAGGATACCAAAAGCCCCTTATTTTCTTTCTTAAATTGAACCGACTATTTCAAATTTTCAATGTTACAGAGAGAAATAAATGGTTTTGGGAGAGTTGATTTGCAAAACTGTAATAGCTTCTTTCTACAACGGATGTCAAGATTGTTTATTTGTATGTTGTTCCACATGGTTTTATTACCGGAAACTCTGGTCTTGCTTGTGTTTTAAGAAATCTTTTTAAAGAGAAATGAGACTTTCAATTTTATTGCCAGATGCCTTTACCTGCAAGCAATCTAGCTGACTTCCCTATTATGCAAATTTCGTGACCTTCCTTTATAATATCATGTCAAGTGGTCCATCCTGTGGGAAAAAAAGGCACCGAAATGTCTCCTCATTGCCGAGGAGTTGTGGTTTAAGCTCACATTTTTGTTGGTGGTCTTCAAGAAGAAAAACTCATTCCATTTCTAAGTGAATCTTTACTTACAGTTTCATTCTGTTATTATTTTTTTTAACCGATGACCAAAGAATTCAAGAAGATTATTGTCCTCTCTGAGGTACTGTCAAGCTTCTTCAACAGGGGCAGGGGGCAATCAGAGAAGCAACAACAAGAAATTTCTCATGCTGCAGTTGAACCAAAAACAGAAAAAAGAAACAAGATGGAACCAGATCTATAAATGCAATAGGTTCAATCCCTTTGAACCAAAAACCAAAAAGGAAACAAGAACTCTAAACCAAAGGTTTATTCTCCAAAATCTTTGTACTATTTTGTGATGGTTCTGATGATATCATTGTGACTAGATGCATTACATAAAAGGATAAAGAAAAATTAAATTTGGTATTTACAAGTTACAGCTGTAGGGTCCATATATAATCAATCACCAACGAGAATCAGAATGCCAATCTGACACAACCCAATAATTCCATGTCATACTGGCTTTTCCCTGTCACAGAAAGAAGCTGATGGAAAATTTACTGCATATAATCCTCATGGGGTCTCTCTTTTTTACATTAATGCAAAGTCCCACTTATTTTTCTCCAAATTTTTCAGCTTGCTCAAGTAACAAGTTTGATATGAGCAGAAAACTTGTAAAGCTAAACACCAACCATAAATTCGTCCCAAAAAAAACACCAACTATAAATTCTTCACAAATTCACAATAATAGATAAATACTCAAGGTATTGTCCAATGATCACAAAAGCAAAACCCTTGTGTAACAAATCCTACCATTTATCTGCAATAATTTTTATCCTCTCTGTACAAAACTAATATGAAGAAGGAGTACAGGACAGACACTAGATCCATATGCCTACTATAAAATTTGGGTTGCTGGAACAATGAGGTCACAAAACAGGAACAGGGGAATCAAAATCAGACAGTTTGACGGTCTTCCAAGAGTTGAAGACTCTGAAGAAGACCATGTGTTTCATTAAGCTCTATAGCCAAATACAGTCAAAACCCAGTACACCTACAGCCACAAGTGTACCAAGAGTTGAAGACTCAGAAGATGCAGTTTCCAGCTTTACTAAAAAAGATGCTCAATGTTAATGCAATTTTTAAGTGGGGAGTGTGAGGGACCACCGTAGTCCATCAACCACATTATAACACCTCCTCTCTACCTGCTGGCTGCTGCCACTGATACCACCACGTGACAGCATGAGAGGTTCATGCCCCAGTTGTTTATTTTTTAAAAGAGAAAAAGCCAGAGAGCCTCTTCTATTCTATTTCTATCCACAAAAATTGAGAAAAAAAGGAAAATTATTGGCTTAAAAGTTAAAAGCATTACTGTTGGTTCTTGTGCACCTAAACGTGCTCTCTCTTTCTTTCTTTTTCTCTCGGTCTTCAACATCCTCGATATCACAGTCACAGTATACAATTACAAACACAACCCACACAGTCATTTTCTGGGCACATTTTGTCACGTCCTCTATATAAAATTTTAGATTTTTATAAAGTTTTATGGACGTACTTTCTGACACCACCCATTACCGTCCTTCAGTGCCCCCAAAAAGACCAAAGTTTTAACCTTTCAGAGAAAAAAGCCTTCAAATTTAATACCCTTGACATATAATATTTGATTGAATCTTAAGCTTAGCTGAGTAAGTCACATTCCTCTCTCTCTCTCTCTCACTTTCGTTTTCTGTCTTTTAGAGTTAAAAGAGGTGGCACTTTCGTACAAGCCACGGTCACCCACACATCGCATTATCTGGCACTTTGTGCTCTTTCCTAGCCTCATACTTGCTGTAAATGCAGCTGCGTTTTAGTTTTACTGTATTATCTGATGGGGAAGAAGGGAGGCACTTCGTCATGGTTGACTGCTGTCAAAAGGGCTTTCAGATCTCCCACTAAAGACGATGAAGATCAAAAGGTATTTTCTTAAAAATCCAAAATCTTTCAGTTTCTTTGTTCTTTTATCCCTGTTTTTGTTACTGGGCAGATGAAGGAGATGGTAAAATTTACTTCTGTTTTCTGGGTTTTGTGCAGAAAAGAGAGAAGCGAAGGTGGTTCAGGAAACCCACAAATTTAAATCAACAAGAAACAGCTACACAACAAGCTCAAGCGCCAAAGGCCACAGACCATGTATCAGCAGCCAACAGTTCAGCAGCTGCAGAGCAAAAGCATGTGCTGGCTGTGGCTGTGGCCACAGCTGAGGCTGCAATGGCAACTGCCCAAGCAGCAGCCGAAGTGGCTCGGCTAACTAGGCCTTCTAATCATGCTAGAGAGCACTATTATGCCATTGTTATCCAGACTGCTTTTAGAGGATACTTGGTAGGTGCACAGCAATTAACATGTACATATGTAGATCTAAAGCTCCGTTTGGTTGCTGGGAATGTTAAAATGAAAGAAAAGGGAACTGGGTTTTGATGGTTTTGTGTTTGTGTTTGTGTTCTAGGCAAGGAGGGCACTTCGTGCGCTTAAAGGGCTTGTAAAGTTGCAAGCTTTGGTGAGAGGTCACAATGTGAGAAAGCAAGCAAAGATGACTCTCAAGTGCATGCAAGCTCTGGTTCGTGTGCAGGCTCGGGTGCTTGATCATCGCACCAGGCTCTCTCATGAAGGCAGCAGAAAGTCTGCATTTAGTGACACCAATAGCGTTTGGGAATCAAGGTATCTTCAGGACATTTCCGACAGAAGGTCCATGGTGAGTTACTTAGATTCATTCTCAAATACCAACCATTTTTTCAATCATCAACAATCAAGTACTTTTCATGCTTTTGAAGTAAGAAAGCAATTTAATTAGTGCATAATGTTAGAATAAAACTTCGTTGTGATGATTAGTCTTATAAATTGAACATCAGTGGAAATACTTGTCCTGCCCTTTGGTGCTTCCACTACCAGAACCAAATATACAGTTTCAAAATTAAAAGCATTTGGGTGTTGTTTGTAGCAGTCTAGAGAGGGAAGTAGCATAGCAGATGATTGGGATGAACGCCCTCACACAATTGAGGAGGTAAAAGCTATGTTGCAACACAGAAAAGATGCTGCAATGAAGCGTGAGAAAGCCTTGTCCCACGCCTTTTCTCAACAGGTTTATCATCCACTTCAGTCCTTGTGCTCTTTTTTTTTTTCTCAATGGTTTTATTGCATTCATGAGCTAATTGGTCTCAATTTCTCTGTATAATCAAAGATATGGAGGAACGGTAGGAGCCCATCAATCGGAAATGAGGATGAGCTTGAAGAGAGACCCAAATGGCTAGATAGATGGATGGCCCCAAAGCCAAGGGACAGCAGAGGAAGAGCCTCAACTGACCATAGAGACCCCATCAAGACAGTCGAAATCGACACCTCTCAGCCTTATTCAAGTTTAGCACCTAACTTCCGAAGATCAAGTTCAAGCCAATACCACCAACACCAACAACAAAGACCCAGTTCACCAAAACAAAGACCTAGTTCACCACTCCATAGAGATAGAGCCCACCAAAGCCAACCCTTTCATCACCAGTCCCCTGTCACACCCTCCCCATCAAAAACCCGGCCTATCCAAGTCCGGTCTGCCAGCCCTTGTTGTGTTAGAGAAGATAGAAGCTCTAATGCATCTCAAACTCCAAGCCTTAGGTCAAACTATTTCTACAGTGGTGCTATGCACCAACATAGCAGGGGTGGTGGTACAAGCACTAGTGGCAATAGTGTTGCTACATTGCCTAATTACATGGCAGCAACTGAGTCTGCCAAAGCTCGGATACGCTCTCAGAGTGCACCGCGACAAAGACCATCGACACCAGACCGGGAACGAGGAGCTGGATCAGCAAAGAAAAGGCTTTCATTCCCAGCTCCTGATCCTTACGGTGTGGCAATGGGGTATGGCGGTTATGGACATAGCTTAAGGAGCCCAAGCTTCAAGAGTGTGGCTGCATCACATTTTGGTGTGGAGCAACAGTCTAACTATTCTTCTTGTTGCACTGAGAGTCATGGTGGTGAGGTTTCCCCTTCTTCAACTAGTGACCTTAGAAGGTGGTTGAGGTGATTAATGGCTGAAATTAATGGGGGAGTGTGAGCTGTAACTTTGTCACAATGTTAGTTTGATTTGAATTGTGATTAGGATGTAGTTTTGACCATTAAATAATGATCTAGAGGCAGTTGGGATGTAATTTAGAGAGCAGTGCAGTGAGTATTTGGATAGATAGTAGGATGAATCTGATTGAAGTTTTTATTTATTTCTTTCTTCCTTTCTAATGATTGGCTTGTAGTTGAAGGTGTAAGTGTGTCATTATTAACAAACTCTGTAACTTTGGTAATTATTTTCTCACTCTCTTTGCACTGAAATTATATCAGAACTCTGTAACCTGCTTTCTGTGTTCTACTTTTTACTCAATTTCCACAAATCCACATATCCTAACTCTTAAACTTCCTAGGACAATGCATTTTGTGGGAACAATAAGTTGTTCAAATTTAGTATATATAAACTCATTCTTGTTCTACTGTGCAACGGTCATTTTTGAAGCTGAACAAAAATCATGTCATCTCAGATCCCATGAGGTTTTGCTTCTTGTTTTGAATCACTATGCATATGCTTTTCCAAGCGGTTAACAAATTAGAAAAGTGTCGTGTTTCCTGGAAGCTGCTGCCGTTGTCTTTTTTTTTTTTTTGGTTGGTAATTGACCAAAAATAAGTGTTTATGATGTTCAGCTCTTCCTCAACTCCAGCAAAAAAGTGTGAAACAGTGCTAATTGACCAAAAATAAGTGTTTATGATGTTCAGCTCTTCCTCAACTCCAGCAAAAAAGTGTGAAACAGAATAGCACTGTCAATGTTGTGATTAGCTGAGAATAACAAAACATATCCCACTGAGAATAACAAAACAGCGATGTTTTTCTAAACTCCAAGCCCACTAAGGTGCAATGACTTATCCAAAGTCTTTTCTTTAAGACTTCACCAAAACTCCCAGTGACAATGCCCATGTGCATCTCAGTACAGCAAACAAGCCTTGCCTCTAAAAGTGACCTCTTGCTTTTTCCTACTGTATGATTATGTCTCTGCAAATGTGCTCTCAAGTTGACGACTTTACATAACACTCGTTGGAAATTGAAACTGCATGATGCCTTGATTTTTTATTTCCCACTTCAAACAAATTTATCCCAACTCTTTATATACAATATAACAGTTAAAAAAATAACAAAATAGATTTCTTTTTTCTTTTTCTTAGTTCTTGGTTGATATATTGGGTACACTTGATTGTGGAGGGAAGAATTTCAAGACATACATTCAAATTACAATTAGATAAATGCTAGAGAAGAAGAAGAAGCATTTCATTTCCTTCTAGCCTGCATTTCTTTATTTTAACTTTTTCTCTGGGTCTTAATTGTATTCATATATAGTAAGAAAAGAAAATTGAGAAGATTTGATGTAGGATATGGGTGAATTGAGTATTTGGGTAATTTAGCGGAAGCAAAAACAATGGAAAACATAAATAGAACAAAAGGGATAGGTCCGGAATCACTCCAGAGATTTGGCTTCACACCAAGTAGTCTCCAATCTCTGAAAAATAAGATTTTCTTTATATATCAACAACTCAACTCCATAAAGAATTGCATGAGGGGTATTTATAGCAAACTAAAACCTAGAGAAAATAGGATAAAAAAATCCCTTGCTAAAACAGAAATTCTAACCTAAATAAAATAGGAAACTTATAAACCCTACTAAAATATGGAAAACTTAAAAATCTTACTAAAATTTGGAAAACTTAGAGAACAAGTTAGAAACTAATCGCAAGAATATAAAAAATGCCATATTTAAAGACCAAATTAAATGACTTCCTCTTCCATCTCTTTCTTTTGTAAACCCTAATGGGTTTGACAAAGATGTCCTCATCAATTTGATGTAGGATATGGGTGAATTAAGTATTTGGGTAATTTAGTGGAAGCAAAAACAATGGAAAACAGAAAATATAACAAAAGGATAGGTCTGGAATCACTCCAGGACGGCTTCACACCAAGTAGTCTTCAATCTTTGGAAAATAAGCTTTTCTTTATATCTCAACAACTCAACTCCATAAAGAATTACATGAAAGGGGTATTTATAGCAAACTAAAACCTAGAGACAATAGGATAAAAAATCCCTTGTTAAAACAGAAATTCTAACCTAAATAAAATAGGAAACTTATAAACCCTACTAAAATCTGGAAAACTTAAAAATCTTACTAAAATCTGGAAAACTTAGAGAACAAGTTAGAAACTAATCGCAAGAATAAAAAATGCTAGATTTAAAGACCACCCAAAAATACATGAAAAATGCTGAAAATTCTCCATGTTGCACATGGAGGGATTCAAACCTCTGCCTCTATGAGAACAGCCCAGCGTCTTATCCAACTCAACTGTGTACGTGTTTGTGATTATACTTTCGGCGTGTAATATTTATAACGTCTTTAAAATGTCTGCAAGCTAATATTTATTATCTATGATAAATTTCTAAAAAGACACCAAGGGGATTCAAACCCCTCTCATTTTACTCCTTCAACATCTTAACCACCATATCACTTATGTTTTTGTGAAAATATGCTAAAATATTTATATATATACATGGTTTTGTTTTGAATTCTTTTTGCAAGAAACAAATTTTCACATGAGATGAGAATGACTACTCTTCACAATATAGTTATTCTACACATAGAGATGATGAAGATGGTGAAAATTTTGAACCACATAGGAACTCTATGTGGTACTAAGTCACTCATGTATCTTACCATGCAATGTATAAAGTGTAAAATATTGTAATAATTCATTATATATAAATGATTATGGTGTGTTTAATCTTCTTTCATTAATTACTACATATTTTATACACTTACAATGTTTGCCAACTCGCTATATAATCAACTTAAATCAGTTAAATCCATCATACAATGCATATCCTTCCAATTTTTTTGTGATAAACTAATAGATAATTGACTAAATAAACATCCTGCAAAGTTTCAATAAAAATTTCCAAGTTTTTCTTACAATTTCTATGGTTTTTATTCAATTTTTATCGATATCGATAATATCCCGATATTTCCATCGACATTTCCGTGTTTTTGGACTACCGATATTTCCGATATCATCGATATTTTAGATCTTGGTGGTGGGTAACCTGTATACACACACAAAGGAGTTTTGCTAATATCAGGTCAGAGATAGAATAGGTGTTATGTACAAATATATACATATGATAATACCCTAAATTTAGAGAAAGAAACAGAAAAACCCAAAATGAAAATGTTTCTCTAAACGAGCCTTAACTTGTCAAAATAAGTTTGTTTCTCAATATGTGTGGTGTTGGAGTACAATTCATGTTAAGATAAATAAAGGTTTGCGTATGGATTCTGCAAGCAATTGGGCTTTCTATCTATGGATTAAAAATATCAAACAAGAAAAATCAGACATGGCTGGGATGGTGATTGCAAATTGTTGGGTGCATTTAGGAACCCCCAAACTCTGAGCTTTTTTAGTGACTAAGGTGCATTGAAAGCAGACATGGGTTTAGTCAAGTTGATAACAGCGGACGTGCTTCCCATTCTGCACCCGAATTCGAATCCTTCTCCCCCATAGTTTACTTTATATTATCATTTAAGGTGCATCCAAAAATGAGATAGGTATATGTATATATATGATTTATTGAAAAGGGAATACAAATTAAGTGAAGCACTTCAGTCACCGCCATTTCCACAAAGAACAATCCATTAACTGGTGCCACACTACAGAAACAACTAGTCTTTGTGCTAAGGCATAATCCACTAGCTTGAAAATGTGAGTTACTTTTGATAGAGATTAGGTTGAGTTTTGTTTAGGATTTCAACAGATGGGTGGCACAATACAAAACCAACACCTATATATGGCTTCCCTTCCTCCACTCTTTATCTATCTATTTACTTCAAAAAAATTCATTCATTTTGAAGCTACCAGTGCTTGCAAGCAACAAACACTCCTTGATTTCAAGTTAAACAAAATAAACTGACCCACATTCCCCACACCTGTCAACTTGTGATCACGAGCAGCCAACAATATCAATAATGGGAAAAAAGATAGAATGATCTAAACCCAATAAAATAGCAAATCCCATTACCAATTTTTGCAACCTAACTTTTCTAGTCTTGTTTTTTTGGTAGAAAACATAACTACTAGCTGGTCACTAATAATGCAGAATTGAAAGCATTCCAAAGCTTAAATTTTTTACATTTCTTGGAAAGTATATATATATATATATTGGGAAAACATATATATATATATACACAAGTTTTATATAGCCCAAACAACTATATGTTACAATGTCACACTATCAAGAAAAAGACCCATCAACCATGTTTTTGTTATACACAAAATCAGGTATGTTGGGGCTCCTTCTCCGATTCACTTGTCTGTTCTCATTGTCATTCTATTTCTGCATTTCAACTCCTCCAGAGGAGCACATCAAGTGTTCATCATCCAGCAACACAAACTGCACCATCACAAACTCCTACGGCATCTTCCCTGATCGAACGGTGTGTAGGGCAGGCAGTGTAGCGTACCCTTCTACAGAGGAAGAACTAATATCAGTTGTGGCCAATGCAACAAAGAGCAAGACCAAAATGAAGGTGGCAACTCGTTTCTCTCATAGCATTCCAAAGCTGGTTTGCCCAGGGGGCCAAGATGGGCTGATCATAAGCACCAAGTACCTCAATCGTGTGGTGGAGATTGATGCTGAAGCAAAGACCATGACATTGGAGAGTGGGGTGACTCTTAGGCAGCTCATCAGTGAGGCTGCCAAGGTAGGGCTGGCCTTGCCTTATGCACCATATTGGTGGGGCTTGACCATTGGAGGCATGTTGGGGACTGGGGCACACGGCAGCACATTATGGGGTAAGGGGAGCTCGGTGCACGATTATGTGGTGGGGCTTAGAATTGCAAGTCCAGGAGGGCCTGAAGATGGTTATGTCAAGGTTCGGAGGCTCAATGATGGTGATAAAGATCTTAATGCAGCCAAAGTTTCACTTGGAGTTCTAGGAGTAATTTCACAGGTACTCTTTTTTATTTATTTAAATTAATAACATTTATAGTCGAGTACCATATATACTACGGCATCTAACACAAATCATTAGACTCTAGGTTATATTGTTAGACTGTAAATCAAATCACACATTCATGTTCATTTTGTGGCTATGTAGTTAAATAATTAGATTTTCACTTAAGTTTTAAGAAGTTACAATCATATTTTTATAATTTGATTTAGTTTGCAATCAAAGACAAAAGCTAAATTTTGTCCAACTTTCTCTTTGGTAGGTTACTCTAAATTTGCAACCTATGTTTAAGCGATCCATTACATATTTACGCAAGAACGATTCTGACTTGGGAGATCAAGTAGTTGGGTTTGGGAAGCAACATGAGTTTGCAGATGTGTTATGGTACCCCAGCCAGCACAAGGCAGTCTATCGGATGGATGATCGTGTCTCTTTAAATACCCCTGGCAATGGCTTCTTTGACTTCATTCCTTTCCGAGCCACATCTTCACTTGAACTTGCAATTATCAGAACCACAGGTTTGGCTAGCTTAATTATATTAATTAACTACTTAATTAGTTCAGTTCAAGCAAATTGCATTAGCAAGAATGAGGACCGATCTTGTATGAAGGATGAATCAATTGTAAACTAGTACATTGGAGAGATGATCTATTTAACAATTGACGTCTTATGTTGTCAGATTGTGAATCAAAATTGTATGCTCGTAAATGGTTTCATGTACTCATTCAAAGTCTAACAACCCAACATGCCAAATTGTTGGCACCCTTTATTTATATAGTGCACGTTTTGCATATGCATGGCCATCATAGCTAATTAAAAGTTACATTTAAAAAAAAAATTATTGTCATTGTGATAGAGGAGAATCAAGAATCCACTAGGGATGCTGATGGGAAATGCTCTGGTGCAAAGTTGGTCACATCTGCTCTCATAAACGATGCTTATGGTTTAACAAACAATGGTATGCATTAATTCTTTCTGGTATTATTGCCTTGCTTGTCTTGCCAAATCATTCTCAACTTCATTTCTAAAGGCAAAAAAGAAAAAACTTCAAAAACATCAATCAAAATTGTACTACATATTGCATTGTTCAGTATCTAATTAATTACTGAATTTATAGGTGTGATCTTTCTTGGCTATCCTGTTATTGGATATCAGAACCGCCTTCAAGCATCCGGGACCTGCCTAGACAGTCTTGAGGATGCAAGGATAACAGCATGCGCATGGGACCCCAGGATCAAGGGCGAGTTTTTCCATCAAACAACATTCAGCATCAGCTTGTCTGTGGCTAAAAACTTCATTCAAGATGTGAAAAAGCTGGTGGAGATTGAACCCAAAGCTCTGTGTGGAGTAGATATCTACAATGGCATCCTTCTGCGCTACGTTACAGCCTCGAGCGCTTACCTTGGCAAGCAAGAAAATGCAATCGACTTCGATATCACGTACTATCGAAGCAAAGACCCCATGGCTCCTAGGCTTTACCAAGGCATACTTGAAGAAATAGAGCAGATGGCGGTGTTCAAGTATGGAGCATTGCCACATTGGGGAAAGAACAGGAACATAGCCTTTAATGGAGTGATGAAAAAGTACAAGGGCGCCAAAGAGTTCTTGAGGGTTAAAGATGTTTATGATCCAATGGGGCTTTTCTCCAGTGAATGGACAGACCAAGTCCTTGGTCTTAAGGGTGGGGTGATTCTAGTGAAAGAGGGGTGTGCACTAGAAGGGTTGTGCATTTGCTCACAGGACATCCATTGTGCCCCTAGCAAGGGATACTTGTGTAGACCCGGGAAAGTCTTTGAGGGTGCAAGGATTTGTACATTTGTGGCTAAGAACCATGCCGCTAACTAGTCTAGATCACAAATTACGTCTAAATGGACCTTCGAGCTCCTCTTCCGTCGGTTGAAATTTGAAGCTAGCTAGGGCAACTTGACATTGTCCATTCAAAAGCTCACTCACAGATATCCTACTACTACTCATGTAATCTTCGATAGTTGGACGAATTAAATACTTGGTTGGAGTAAAATTAATCTTCGATAAGACTCAATTTTTATTTGATTGTATTATTGAACATTAATTTTTGAGTTAAATATATTTTTAGTCACGAATTTATGAGCATCAGTTCATTACTGGACTAAGCAGAAAACTTGTGAATTCATGGAATTATAATCATAAATAGTATGCTAACAATGTGTAGCCCAATAGAAAAGGACATTGACTTGTAGATCAATAATTTTAGGTTCAAACGCCCATGAGACCTTGGAAGTGTGTATCTGTGGGAGCAAAAATGAAGGCCCAAGTAACAAGCCACTCCCCATGAACCCCAATTTTAAGGGAGTGGAGGCAATCAAATAACATTAGATCCACTGCTTTGGAGCATGGAGATAAATAATGGATATGGGACTTGGAGTCCAAGGGTTCAGTGCCTATAAAAGGTCATCTAATCCCCTAGCATAAGGGGAGAGAGGTATGAGATTATTATGACTCTACTGCAATATTCCTTAGCGAACTCTGACTTGAGCGTCGGAGTGTTTTCATGCAGGTACCCCCTCCTCTCTCATTGATGGCAAATTAATGAAAGATGGTGTCCGGCTTCTCAACATGGAATACAAGAAGCAAAAATGAAGGCCCAAGTAACAAGCCACTCCCCATGAACCCTAAATTTAAGGGAGTGGAGGCAATCAAACATTAGATCCACTGCCTTGGAGCATGGAGATAAATAATGGATATGAGACTTGGAGTCCAGTGCCTATAAAAGGTCATCTAATCCCCTAGCATAAGGGGAGAGAGGTATAAGATTATTATGACTCTACTGCAATATTCCTTAGTGAACTCTGACTTGAGCGTCGGAGGTTTTCATTCAGGTACTCCCTCATCTCTCATTGATGGCAAATTAATGGAAGATGGTGTTCGGCTTCTCAACATGGAATACAAGATTACTTGTTGGAGAATCTGAAATTTCATGCTCCAACAGTGTCTGTGCATGAAAACTCATTCTCTTTGTAGTTAGACTAGAGTTAGAAATGTGAAACAAATGCAACAAGTTATAGGCGTGGGATTTTACTACCACAACGACGTCGTTTGCCTAAGTCTCTATTATTATTGAACATTAATTTTTGAGTTAAATATATTTTTAGTCACGAATTTATGAGCATCAGTTCATTACTGGACTAAGCAGAAAACTTGTGAATTCATGGAATTATAATCATAAATAGTATGCTAACAATGTGTAGCCCAATAGAAAAGGACATTGACTTGTAGATCAATAATTTTAGGTTCAAACGCCCATGAGACCTTGGAAGTGTGTATCTGTGGGAGCAAAAATGAAGGCCCAAGTAACAAGCCACTCCCCATGAACCCCAATTTTAAGGGAGTGGAGGCAATCAAATAACATTAGATCCACTGCTTTGGAGCATGGAGATAAATAATGGATATGGGACTTGGAGTCCAAGGGTTCAGTGCCTATAAAAGGTCATCTAATCCCCTAGCATAAGGGGAGAGAGGTATAAGATTATTATGACTCTACTGCAATATTCCTTAGTGAACTCTGACTTGAGCGTCGGAGGTTTTCATTCAGGTACTCCCTCATCTCTCATTGATGGCAAATTAATGGAAGATGGTGTTCGGCTTCTCAACATGGAATACAAGATTACTTATCGGAGAATCTGAAATTTCATGCTCCAACAGTGTCTGTGCATGAAAACTCATTCTCTTTGTAGTTAGACTATCGTTTGTAGTTAGACTAGAGTTAGAAATGTGAAACAAATGCAACAAGTTACAAATAGGCGTGGGATTTTACTACCACAACGACGTCGTTTGCCTAAGTCTCTATTTTCCAGTCTCATATTGAGTATGTGTAGGTGTAGCTAGCATTGGGAACGACAGAACACAAAACAACCACAGAAATGCATCTGCTCTTTCGGCGGTCATCAAAAGCCGCAGTAACGGTCACTCGCTCTCTGGCCCTCCCGCCAAAACCCCCATCCTCCTTCTCCTTCGTCTTCTTCCTCTCATCACAACCCCATAACCAGAACCACGAAATCGGCTCAATCGGCTCCCCTTCCAGGATCCAAAATCTCATCGCTTCACAATCAGACCCTCTCCTTGCCAAAGAGATCTTCGACTTGGCCGCCCGCCAACCCCATTTTCGCCACTCCTACTCTTCCTTCTTCACTCTCATCCTCAAGCTCGGCCGCTCCAAGTACTTCTCTCTCGTCGACGACCTCCTCATCCGCCTCAAGACCCAGAACTACTCTGTCTCCGCGGCTCTCTTTTCCCACTTGATCAAGATTTACGGCGAAGCCAATTTGCCACAGAAAGCCCTTCGCACCTTTTACACCATGGTGGAATTTGACTGCAGGCCTTCCGTCAAACACCTGAATCGCATTCTTCAAATCCTCGTTTCTCACCGGAACTTTCTCCGCCCAGCGTTCGACGTCTTCAAGGACGCTCACCGTCATGGGGTGATGCCCAATACTCAGTCTTACAATATCTTGATGCGTGCTTTTTGTTTGAATGGGGATCTTAGCATTGCCTACCAGCTGTTCAACAAAATATTTGAGAGAGACCTTGTTCCGGATGTGCAGTCGTATCGGATTCTGATGCAGGGGTTGTGTAGGAAGGGTCAGGTGAATACGGCGGTTGATTTTTTGGAGGACATGTTGAACAAAGGGTTCGTTCCGGATTCGTTGAGTTACACTAGCTTGTTGAATAGTTTGTGTAGGAAGAAGAAGCTTCGTGAGGCTTATAAGCTGCTTTGTAGGATGAAGGTTAAAGGGTGCAATCCTGATATTGTGCATTATAATACTGTTATTTTAGGATTTTGTAGAGAAGGGCGTCCAGTTGATGCTTGTAAGGTTCTTGAGGATATGGCATCAAATGGGTGCTTGCCAAATTTGGTGTCCTATCGGACTTTGGTTAGCGGGTTATGTGATCATGGGATGCTTGATGAGGCAAAGAGTTATATGGAGACAATGATATCAAAGGGGTTTTCTCCGCATTTTTCGGTTGTTCATGCTTTAGTTAAAGGGTTCTGTAATGTGGGTAGGGTTGAGGAAGCCTTTGCAGTTTTGGAGGAGGTGCTAAAGCATGGGGAGGTTCCTCATACAGATACTTGGCTTACAATAGTTCCTGGGATATGCGAAGAGATTGAGCTAGAGAGATTGAAGGAAATTCTGAAAGAGGTAATGAAGGTGGAAATTAGGCCAAACACCAGAATAGTGGAGGCAGCTACTGGTTTGGAGGATTACTTGATAAAAAAGATACGGGCTAAACCGAGGAGAGCTTATTAGATGCTTCTTACTATTTGTCTCCCTGGTTTTGGTCAAGTTACTGGCTTTACTTTTTTTGTATGTCACTAATCCAGACATAAACGTGGCAAGTGCTTCTCAAAAGAATGCAATCTTGCTTGAAGCAACTGCAACTCCACCAACATGGGTGTTTTGGTACTTTAGTTTGCTTCTCCTTCCATCATGTATCATCTCTATCCCTTATTATTATCCTACTGAGAGAATATAATGAGTTGTATCACATCATTTCATGTTAGTCTTTCGCTGCATATTGTCAGTTTTCCAAGGAGGCTTTTTAAGTGGCCTTATTTTAGTTTGTTCTTGTTTACAGTAAACGGATGCTAGTTTATTTGAAGTACTGCTTTTAAGGCCTTGTTTTTCCACTAGGTATGGACTTCACTTATTGGAGTTGTTCAATTGGAATATCACAGTATATCCCTCTGTGCGATAATCCCATCTAGAATTGGTTGTGTGGGTCTTGAACTATGCTATTCATAGAAAAAGAGATATAAATCGTACAGTATAGATATGAAGTGGTGAAGGAAGACTAACATTCTTTTATACCGGAACACATATTGAATTACTTGCATAGCTTCATTTCTTGCTGGATGTTAACTTACGTAATCTGATTAAGAGAGTTTGCATTAAATATCTCTATTTGCAGGACAGGGAACAATTCCTCCCTCACGCTTGCCATCTCTCAGTCAGAACAGAACTTCTGCAATTTTTATTGGAGGGTTCCGATGCTCCTAATACAAGAGCAGCAGGAGAATATCTTAACTTGTATTTTCTCTTGGAGCTAGAAACTGAAGCTACTTTAGACATTCTGAGATGTGCTTTCATTGAAGATGACATCTCAAAACCCGACATTTATTCTCATGATTCAGCTGATGCAAATATGGAGCTGCCGGATGGGAACAATTCAATGGCTCAAAGTCAGAATTCAATGGTTCAAAGTAGATACTCTCATTCATGTTATTATTAAGGGTATCTCCCCAATAGATGGATCTCCTGGCAATGATGACACTGCATCAATAGTAGACTGGCCTTCAAAGAAAGACATTGGTCATCTGTTTGAGTTTAGTGCGTACTATGTTGCATGTGGAAGAGCTAATGTCTCGAATCGTGTATTGTCTAAAATTTTGGAGTATTTGACGTCAAAGAATAACTTTCCGTCATGGGTTGCTAGAGATAGCATAACTTCAAAAAGAAGAGAGAAATAGGTTCTTGGCCTTCTTGAGGTAGTGCCTGAGACCGATTTGGATTCATTTTATGAGAAAGTGTGATTTTACCAGGTAAATTTACCAATATCTTACAATGTTGTCTCAGAGTCATGTAGTTAGAATTCGTTCAGTTTGAGATTACTCACTACAAGTTCTGTTGGAGTATTTTAGGTTTGTGGCCTAATTCATACCAGCAGATATCAGTGTCTTGCTGCTCTGGACTGCTACATGAAAGATATAGATGATCCCGTTCATGCCTTCTCCTTTATTAACAAAATATTATTGTGGCTGACTGACAATGAATCCGCTGCTTTTCAATCAGAAGTAATTTATCAAATTCCAGAGTTTTTTTACTTAAACAGGTTATCCTTTAGTTATCTTGAATTTCTCTTTTGTTTTTCCTCTTTCATATGTTAAGTAATATGTAGGTTATTTTCTCCAGGGGAGGTCTTCCTTCTCAGTTATTCAATCTCAATTATTTTCTTATTCTATGCAGAGAAGGCACGTTAGTCTTGGTTATCAACAATTTTACTAGTGAAGAAGGTTCTCATATCCTCTTTGAACTTCGTTCCCATCCAAAAAGCCTATTCCTCGGTAATTGAGGTTCACTTATCTGGCCCTCGACTTTTCAAGTTTAAGAAAAGATGATCTTGTGAGGGTAAAGGATCAATCAAAAGCAGTTGAGGCTTACTTGGAAAGGATCTCTAATTTCCCAAAGCTTTTGCATAACAATCCTGTTAATGTGACCAATGATATGATTGAACTTTATTTGGAGGTGAGGTCTTTGTACAATTACATCTAGTCTTTTTATTTCCTCTTTAATTTGATTTTATTGAATGATTCCGTGTTTCAGTTGCATCATATTCTCTTTGTGATTCATTTCTTTTATGGATATTTTCAAATCAAGTGCTCAGTTAAACAATTATTCCTTCCGTAATGGGGTGAGGGAGATAATATTGTTCTTATCGTGTCAGTATATTCATTTTGGCCAAATTTTAAATACGAGACTTGTAAGAGTTGAGTGAGCGTGTTTCGTGGCTACCCTGGTTTCTGTACCATAAAGCTTGTCCATGACATTCTCCAGTGTTACATCACCTCAGGTTCTAAATGTTTCACGTTTTACCTTTTCAGCTGTTATGTGAGTATGAGCGCAATTGAGTTCTCAAATTCCTAGGGACTTTTGATAGCTATCGTGTGGAAGGAACACTGTTTACGCCTGTGCCAGAAATATGGGATAACAGATGCTGCATCATTCCTGTTGGAAAGGGTTGGTGATGTTGACAGTGCTCTTTTACTTACACTTTCCACCCTCAGTGAAAAATTTATCAAGCTTGATACTGCTGTGGGAAGTCTGGTATCAAGTGGTTCTGCACGTACTGAGCATTGCAGCAATGCTTTAAAGCTCCATAAAGATGTTCATATCTTAAGAAAATTGTTCTCTCGGTTCATCAAGGAGATTGTTGAGGGCATGATAGGTTATGTTCGCCTTCCAACTATCACGTCCAAACTCCTTTCTGATAATGGTAGCCAGGAATTTGGTGATTTTAAATTCACGATATCAATATTAGATAATGAGTTTGTTTTGTTTTTTTTTAGAATTCAAATTTGTTACAGAGAGATAATTCAAATTTGTTTTGCACAGGCTGATTGATGCTTAAAACATAGTGGACAAATTGACCTCTGTATTTTTACCTAGTCCACAGTTCACATCCTCACACAAATTTTTTTCAGAAGTTTCACTTGGATCCCCATACCTCTTTGTAGTGGGTGTTTGTAATTTAGTTATTAGTCCCATAGAGGCATACCAAATACACCGAGATCCAAGGGTACTGGCATTTTAGGGAGAATACAACACAACGGTCATTTATCCTCGCATACGTCTGAGTGATAGTCGTTGATTAGTGTAAGCTTCACGAAGTGATAAAAAAAGCAAATACAAATGATACTAATCTTAAATAATGCCCGACGACGTGATAACCGTTGATTAGTGTAAGACTTTGTGACAAAACTCATATCAATTTAATGGCTCATATAGTTTTTTCATGCCTTCGACTTCACCTAGCATAATTTTTATACTAAATACAAGTGGAAAAACAAAATTGTGATGTGGCGCTGTCATGGCGTATTTTCATTGGTAGAAGTATCTAACCCCACAAGAATGAGGTGTAACCGCATTCATTGTGCGTTTTCTCTCACTTTCTTTCCCAAATAGGAGCATTCGGGAAAGAAAACCCATTTGGGGTTCGTCGGATAACAACACAAACACACCCTTTGAAGCCCCTCTTCTTCTTCTTCTTCTTCTTCCCCAAGTACGAGAGAGAAACCCAGAGGCCAAAAACCCAACAACCAAATCTTTGTTCCCAAAACCACTGGTACGTAAAGTCTCACTCTGTTTCAATTTTTCTGATGTTGTGGTATAACTTTTTATATGCCGGAGTTGCGTTGCCCCATGTATTTCTGATTCGCTTTTGAGCATTCTCATAACTCTCACATCCACAAAATCTCTCCAATTCTGGGTTCTGTTGTCTTGTGTCTAGTTATGTAGCTCTTCTCTCTGTGCTAATTGATTTTCTTTTTCTCTCCATTGTTTCCCATAGAGGCATACCAAATACACCGAGATCCAAGGGTACTGGCATTTTAGGGAGAATACAACACAACGGTCATTTATCCTCGTATACGTCTGAGTGATAGTCGTTGATTAGTGTAAGCTTCACGAAGTGATAAGAAAAACAAAAACAAAAACCCTCTCACACGAGTTCTCGTGTGTGTAGTGATACTAATCTTAAATAATGCCCGACGACGTGATAACCGTTGATTAGTGTAAGACTTTGTGACAAAACTCATATCAATTTAATGGCTCATATAGTTTTTTCATGCCTTCGACTTCACCTAGCATAATTTTTATACTAAATACAAGTGGAAAAACAAAATTGTGATGTGGCGCTGTCATGGCGTATTTTCATTGGTAGAAGTATCTAACCCCACAAGAATGAGGTGTAACCGCATTCATTGTGCGTTTTCTCTCACTTTCTTTCCCAAATAGGAGCATTCGGGAAAGAAAACCCATTTGGGGTTCGTCGGATAACAACACAAACACACCCTTTGAAGCCCCTCTTCTTCTTCTTCTTCTTCCCCAAGTACGAGAGAGAAACCCAGAGGCCAAAAACCCAACAACCAAATCTTTGTTCCCAAAACCACTGGTACGTAAAGTCTCACTCTGTTTCAATTTTTCTGATGTTGTGGTATAACTTTTTATATGCCGGAGTTGCGTTGCCCCATGTATTTCTGATTCGCTTTTGAGCATTCTCATAACTCTCACATCCACAAAATCTCTCCAATTCTGGGTTCTGTTGTCTTGTGTCTAGTTATGTAGCTCTTCTCTCTGTGCTAATTGATTTTCTTTTTCTCTCCATTGTTTAGGCATAGGATTGGTTGGCTTGGGTTGTTCAGTTGGGCAGGGGTTTTTCTCAGCCAAGTAGTTGTATTCTCTATTGGGTTTTTTATCTACAGAAATTTCTTCGATGGGTTCTTCTATTTTACTTAGATGAATTTGTTTACCCCTTTGAACTAACTGTATTGTGGAGGTAGAGAGGGGTTAGCCCTAGTATCTGTTATCTAGTTATATTAGAAAGAAAGCATTGTGTTTTTTTTCTAATCTAAGTTGTTTTTAGGTTGCTGGAATCCTTAAATGCAAAAACTATTGGCTTAACATTTTTTTATAGTTATTCTGACACTCGTGCATGAACAAAATAGTGCATAACCCTTTATGTTATATTTAAACATTGTTTACTACTATCTTCTTGTGCTCCATTTGCTTGATGGATTCACGAGGTTAGAAAAGAAAACTTGGATTTGATTAATGTTCTATAATTGGATTGCCAATTATAAGGTCTCTATGTTGTTTACCAGCAAACGTGGGGCGTCCAGGAAAGTTGGCCAGTCTCTTGTTGCATTTCTTACAAGTCTCCCTTGGCATTGGTTTTTTCATTGCCTCTTGCTAAGAAACGACTATTAGTGTTTTTCTTGCTTCAGAAGTTCTTCTGAGCTTACCATTTGTTAGTTCTTCACCAGTGTATATGTATGCCTTTCATGCAAATTCTCATGGGGTCGGTGCAATTTCCATAATTATTTTACGAGCCTGCAGCTCATTCAGTTGACAATTGGATTAGTTATTGGATGACAAAAGTTGGTGCTTGAACCAGACATGGCAGAAGGAGCGGAAGTTGAGGAGCGGGTGGATCTTGACGAAGACAACTACATGGAAGAGATGGATGATGATGTAGAAGAGCAAATAGATGAAGATGGAGTAGATGGAGTAGATGGAGGCAGTGATGAAAATGTGGAGGAGAATGCTGAAGAAGCACATGAAGATCCTACAACTAAGGCTAGCGAGAAAGATCAATCACCAGAACCAGATGAAAGCCATAATGCTGGTGAATTTGTGGACGATGAAGAGAAACCTTCTGCTTCTGTCAATGAAGAGGAGAAAGAGAAACATGCTCAACTTCTTGCCCTTCCTCCCTATGGGTCTGAAGTTTTCATTGGTGGACTTCCTAAAGACACCTTGGAAGAAGATCTGAGGGATCTATGCGATGAAATAGGCGAAATTATTGAGGTCAGAACTGCAACCTCTTGTGCTTCTGACATTTTGGCCTTCTGTTTGGGGCCGTCTGGAGTGGTAG
Source organism: Prunus avium (assembly GCF_002207925.1). Next base: position 520,996 of record NW_018921721.1, on the reverse strand, counting down.
TTTGATTTTCTGTGAGGGTTTGATTCATAGATTATTTTGCAGATAAGATTAATGCAAGACAGAGAAACTGGTGAAAGCAAGGGTTATGCATTTATAGGATTTAAGACTAAAGAGGTTGCACAAAAAGCCATTGAAGAATTACATAATAAGGCATTCAAGGTAGTGATGTTTCTCTTTTGCAGTGCTGTGTAGTATTGCCTTCGTTCCTTTTTAAAATATGTCCAGCCTGATTGTGATCTATAATGTGTTTCACCTCTGCAGGGTAAAACCTTAAGATGTTCACTTTCTGAAACAAAGCATAGATTGTTCATTGGTAATGTTCCAAAAATCTGGACTGAGGATGAGTTTCGAAAAGTCATTGAGGAGGTTGGTCCTGGGGTTGAGCACATTGAGCTAATAAAGGTTAGATTTTTAATCTCTTCTTTTGTTATGTTAATTTGGAGGTCAATAGCAACTTGGATAAATGTTCTTACGGAATTATCTTTTGTTAATTGCAGGATCCCCAAAATCCAAGCAGAAATCGCGGTTTTGCTTTTGTTCTGTATTATAATAATGCCTGTGCTGATTATTCAAGACAGAAAATGTCAAATTCAAATTTTAGGCTGGATGGAAATACACCAACTGTGACCTGGGCTGATCCAAAAAGTACTTCAGATCATTCTGCTGCTGCTCAGGTAACCCCAATTTCCAATTTAATGGAAGTTCTAGGTTCAGGGCTTTAATTATCAGTTTGCAGATTTTTTTATTTATAAAAAGTATATCAGCAGCTTAACTGATTATGTTTGAACTGCATCTGGTACCATGTCAATGCAAACGATCAACTAGTTTGTAGGAATCTGTGGGATTTTCCGTTGCACCATGGTCCACTGGGCTGCATCCCAGAGGATACGAATGCATCTTGGTTGTTAGTCAATCTCACTGTACTGCATCTTCCCACCGGCACTTGAGGAAGACCACTGGCATGGCGGTACACTCCTCACAAGCTGTCATACAATAGCCTAGGCTTTTGGGACAAGCTTTTGGGCATTGCAGTGACCCTGCCTCTAAAATCATTCCTAAAAATCCACTTTAAGTATCACATAAGGCCTTCTATAAAATCTTAAAAGAAATGATAAATAGTTGATTTTTCTATTAAATTTGTAACCGCAATGGAAACGTATTAGTTTTGTAAGAATATTGGGGTGAATTGGAGTGTTTTTTTCCTCTTCTTTGTACGTTTAGTGAGGGATATATTTTCTTCTTTTTCTTCTTTTTAAGTTTAGTGGATTGGAAAGTGTATTTTGTTTGCCCGTTTTTCTTATTTTTAAGTTTAGTAAGGGATATTTTTCTCTGAAATTAAAAGAGTGGAGAACCTAAAAGGATTGTTGCCTGTTGGCTTTCTATATTAGTATAGATATATGTTCTAGTTATATTTTCAAATCGTTAAATTCATATGAATCATGGCTTGACTTGATATGAACTTATTAAATTTGTCAACAAACTCGGAACATGAATTTAAAAGCCCATGTTTAGTTTCCTTGCAACCTTTTATCTTCTATTTAAAATGTTCAATTATATTTTATGTTTCCCTGCCCTATCTACTGACTGTATGTTTTTGCTTTTGCAATTTTCAGGTGAAGGCTCTTTATGTGAAAAACATACCTGAGAACACTAGCACTGAAAAGCTGAAGGAACTATTTCAGCGCCATGGTGAAGTAACAAAAGTGGTTATGCCACCTGGAAAAGGTGGCCAAGGAAAACGGGATTTTGGATTCGTCCATTTTGCTGAAAGGTCAAGTGCTCTGAAGGCCGTCAAAGATACTGAGAAATATGAAATTGATGGTACGTATTTTGCATCTCATCAGGAGCTTTTTGAGAATTTAAGATCCAGTGAGATAGACCTCTCTTTTAGAAGTTGTTTTTTCTAATTTTAGTTTGATGGAATGTGACTTATTCATCTTTTAACATACATGCAGCTTGTTCCAAGTTAAGCATATACAGTTGAGGGTCAATTTTCAGTGCCCTGATTTTTGAAATCCTCAACTAAAGAAATTAGTGAATGAAGCCAAAATAATAGTGAAAATTTTATCAGTTGGTTTGTGCCTCTAAAATCAAGTACATGGAAGATTTTCTTTTGTTTTTCTTCGGGTAGATTATGGGCCTGAGGCCCAAACACAAAGAAACTGACTACAAGGAGCCCTAGCCCTGCAGACAAAAACAATAGCTTCAAAAGCGATAAGAATCATGTCTGTAGGGGCTGCACTCTGAATTCTACAACTGAAATTCCAAAGCTGGCCAGTGGCCAGCCATTCTGCAGCACAACTTAGGGTTTAGGATTTGGAGTTCCGTGGATTGGTGAAATGAGGCAATTAAATCAAATCATATGGAGATCTGTTTCACAATGTTTTAAGATTCGGAGTTCTGTTTCGAGATTCAGGACTTAGAATGCAATGCTATATGATTTGGGTATAGACATCAAATAATAGATGGCTGCTGGAATGTACTTAAAACTCTTACGGTCTATTCTTTTCATCATTGGGATATAAAGTTACTGCAATTAAGTCAGATATCAAACCTAGATTTCTATTATTTATACTGTAACCCAACATATTAGAACTTAGAAAAATGGTGGTGGCATTATGAACTTGATTGTAAAATTTTTGAAATAACAGCTTCTGCGGGACATATCATGGTTATTGTCACAGGGCAAGTTCCTCTTTACATTGAAATGTTTCTGCTGTTGTGTAAAGCTACTTAATTTGAATATTAATCAATGGGGAGGATGGTTTTTTCTATTACATATTTCTTTATCTGATTTTTGTATAATATTGTGAGTTGGTCGATAGACACTGATCTGAAACTTCCTTTTCTTTTTTTTGAGCTCATAGTGTCTCCAAAAATAATTCGTCCATCGATTTGTTTACAGGTCAGCCACTGGAGGTTGTCCTTGCGAAGCCTCAGACTGAGAAAAAATCCGATGGGGCTTATCCTTACAATGCTGGGCCTCATGCAAACCACCTTCCACACCCAGGTTATGGTGGTGGTTTTGCTGGAAATCCATATGGCTCTGTAGGGGCTGGATATAGTGTTCCTGCAGGTTTTCAGCAGGTAGATCACTGAATTTATATTATTCCTCTTTGTCTTGGTATGAATCCTGTATCAGTGTAATGTCTTCTAACGGATTCTGTTCATGAACAGCCAATGATATATGGTAGAGGGCCAATGCCTGCAGGAATGCACATGGTGCCTATGGTTCTACCAGATGGTCGAATTGGCTATGTTCTGTAAGTTGCCATTTGTTTTCTGGGAGGTTCTTTTAGAAATAAAAAAAAACGAAAATAATTATGGAATAATGTCTCATAGAGATTGCTTTTGTGCAGTCAGCAGCCTGGTGGACAAATCCCAACTCCTCGTCCTCGGAGAGTGGATCGGAGCAATGGTCCAAGTGGACAGCCTGGACGAGGTGGTGGTGGCAGCGATGAAAGTAACCGTGGCAGGAGGTACCGGCCTTACTAGTGGCAGAGGATTGAGGTTGTTTTTTTGGGTAAAACAAGGAACATGTGACTGGTTGGAGGACGAGTTACATCAGACAGAAAACGAAAATAACAGAGCCACCTACCCCTCCCTTTTTTTCTCTTTTCAATGGAAAAGATGGGGCAAAAAAAGAAAAGAAAAAGAAAAAGGCTGCTAGGATTAGGAAAATGAGGTATTATAAGTTTATAACTGAATGTTGGTGTCTCATTGCTGTTAGATGTATGGCCAAAAAAAAAATGCTTCAGATAATTGACAGTCTAGGAATTGTTTCTTACGTATTAACTTATCCGCTTGTAATGCATTTTGTTGGCATTTGTTCATTGACATCTAGCAGAAATCAAAGTTTATTTTGCATCCGAATTTTGACGTCGCTTATTTTTTCTTTTTTCTTTTGCTAGTTTGTTGTATTAGTAATAATGGCAGTTTGAGTGTGTTAATTAACTGTGTATTATCAGCTGCTTGATTATGTAATCAACTAATGTAGAACAACAGGTCTGAATATCAATTAATGGAGAATTATGATGTTTTGCAATTTCGGATCTTCCAGTCAAGGGGACCAGTTAACGCTGTGTTCTGTAAACTTGTCAACTAGAAAACGTTGTTTTAGGACAACTCAGATTGTGGATCAAAATTCAGAATAGGAGGATCTTGGTTTTCCCAATGTATGGATTTGGTTGTTCAGGTACTCCAAAGGGACCGGTAAGCATCAGAACCAGAGCCAAATGCTGTGGGCATATTCTTCTCCCTTGCTGGAAATTCTTAACATGTATTATTAGGTACAAAATGTATGGCCACTGATCATAGATATTTGATGTCTTGGACTTGGTCCACCGACACCACATGTAAATTGTTCCTTTCGACGTTCAACTTTTCAGTGCATGGAGGGTCATCTCAATCCCCTCAAAACTCAGAGCTCTTCTGTGTTCTATCCATCCAAATACACCATAGATTAGATTAATTTAGAATAACTTGGACTATCGCTTGTATAAAATAAAATTTAAAAATCCAGACAATTGAATAATAACAAAAATCAGAAAAGAAACATAGTCCGTTACAAAATTTATACAGAATCAAGTAAACTAATGTTATGTATGCATCAGTGTCCCAGAAGTTGACATTCAAGGGAAATAAATTAACAAATTGAAAGCGGGGAAGTTTGCTCACTGTTATCCGCTGTTTCATACCAACTTCTTTATAAAATGATAAAATGTTAAGAGTCGAATATCAGCAATTGGTCTTTGTAATCAATCGAAACTGCAATTCAAGAAAAGGCATTTCTTGTGCATATAATTTGATTGGCCAAACAGCCACTTTCTTATAAGAAACCAATCGTAGCTGTCCTGTCCTACAGAGTATCCATTAATTCAGATTTGCAAACCTAGAAAGTCTTTGTAATTTGCATATTTTATATACATCTTCTTGTGTAACACAAGTCATTTTCAAAGAAAAACCCAATTCCAAGACTTACCTTCTTTCTTCTTTCTTCTTTCTTCTTTCTTCTTTCTTCTTTCTTTTGTAAAGAGAGATCAATGCGGAGTTTCTTGATGATCAAACCCAAAAGTTCAAACAAACGATCAAGAAACACAACAATCATAACCTATTGAAGGCATTTAAAAGAGTCTAGATTCATCTTTCTCAAGACAACAAGTAAGAAACAACAAGGAAAATAAGTTTAAAAACACAAAACTTAGATATTCAAAGGAAGACAATGCTGCTTAAACAAGAAGCCAAATAATTAAACACGGCACTGCCATGCCACCATATTACTTACAATGGGAAACTAAAGTATGACTCGGAAACTTTCTGGACATGATGTTCATTCTTTAATAAAAGATGGATTTTGTATCGATAATGTCTTGCACAAGGAGCCAGTGCGGTATAGCTTAGTTGACCGGGCTATTCCACCTCCTCCACCATGTGGAAAGAGAATCGAAATCCCAACACCCAATGAATATTTGTGTAAACCCCCTCCCCGAATGGCTTGTGCTCAAACAACGTCATGCACAGAGAAGAACTGCCCACACAATTACACCATATGGTGAAAGTGAAATGGAAAACTCCAAAAATTGTCCTCTATGCTCTATTGCCAAGTGTCCATAGGTGACATTAGTTTCATTTCTCCGAATGTGATTCATTTATACAATGCAAGAGTAAAAAGACCAGTGTTGAAAAAGAAAAAGAAAACATTGATATGAATCAAATAAAAATATTATTCACAATTGGAATGTATAGATGGGCAAACCCTCAAATGACCTTAGAAGAAAGCTCCTGAAAGCGCTTTTCCAATTCATCCAACCTATCACCCCACTCACTTTTCACACACAAGGGCCTCACTTTCCCATCCTCGTCCACACCTTCCTCTTCCCTGTGGCTTCCCACGTAGGATGATGATGACGACGACGACGGCGACACATTTGCCTTCTTCTTTTTCTTACCAATCTCTCTGCTTTTCTTATCAGCTGCTTTCTGGAGAGCGAAAAGCACATCAGACCCACTAATAATCTGCTTGCCCTCTTGATTTTGCCTTTGCTTTTGCTTTTGCTTTTGCTTTTGCTTTGAGAGAATTGGGGTTGTGGGTTTGTGGTTGGATTTGAGTTTGGTGAGAATTGACTGGCCTAAGCCACCGAGGTCTTGGCCTGGTGGCTGAGACTTGGCGGAGACGGAGAGGCTCTTGAGATTGAGAGGTGGTTTGTTGAGGTTGCGTACGAGAGGGTGGCATGGCGGTGTTGGTGGGGGCAGGTAGGACACTGCCCGCATTGCTGTGTGGTTTTTGGTATTTGGGGTTTTTTAATTCTTTGCTAAATAGGTTGGCTTTGCTTTTTATGTTTTGTTTTTTCCAGCTTTGCTTTTTATGTTAGCCATACATATAATGTGGTTTGGGTTATCTTTATTAAGTGGACTATTTGATTGATCGATGGGTCAGGTTGGGTCAACCCGTGACTTTTTTAATAGAAAAATATTATCAAAATATAAATAAGTACTTAAATTAAAAATATAAAGTTTGACGAAGTATTAAGTTTTGTTCATTGAATCAAAATATCGAATGCAAGGGTAAGTTAGGCTAGTTGGCTAAGGTAGTATGCCCGCTCTCCTTGCACTTGAGTTCAATTACCCTCTCCATATATGATTAGTATAAAATATCTAATCTCTCCATATATTATTAGTATAAAATATCTAATTAGTGTTAGTCTCAAAGAGAGAATGAGTGGAGGGAGTCATACATTCACAATAAGCTACATTAAGCTTGTTAAAGAAATAAAAGGAAGCAAGAACTCTTGTAAAGAGGCTTACTTCCCCTAACCCACTTGCTTAGGGTTTGTTTAGTGGGTTGCGGAATTGGAAATGAGAGAGATTTTGTTCATTAACAAATGAAAGTACAAGTGTGGAACGGACAACATATCACTCGCTCAAAAAAGCTAACTCATTAACTATATCATAATGAATGCCATTGTTGGGGAAGGGGCAGGTTTGGTTTGAACTTTTGCCACCTTCCCAAATCAATAAAATTTCGCAACGTTTAGTTAAAAAGTGCATTGATTTGCAAATTAGTGGTTTCTCTTACGTTCGAGCTCTTATGGCACATTAGCAGTGAGTGTGTGTGAGAAATCACCCCTCCTCCCTTTAGTTTAAACTATCACTCGTACTCAAGAAAATTTGTGGACACTCAGATTTAACTCAAGCAGAAAATTCGGATGCAACAAACAAAGAAATGCAATGGATGTTGTTGTGAGAAAAGGGAAGGGCCTACTACAAGACAAAACCAGTATTGATCGAATTGTGCAAATTGATTAGTTAAACACGTCATTTTTGTTGATGGGACTGAGATCAATTCCCCCAATTCCTGCAAGTCAGTGTCGAGTAGATGCAACTTCCAAAACCTAATAAATAAATAAATAAATAAATATGAACTGACTCAAAAAAAATAATTAAAAAAAGTAATAATAATGAATAGTATAGTCATGTTTGTGGCTTCAGTCCCTTGAAGCCCCATAAAATTTATGTATAATCCCAAAACCAACCAACCAATCCATCCTCTTGGTCACTGATTTGGGTACCAACCTTGTTACATGTCCCAATCAAATTGCTCCGCAATAAAACGAAAAAGTAATATTCCCAATCAAATTAAATATCCACAACAAATCCGCGGTCCATACATGCCCATCTCATGTGAGTTTGCATGGCCATATCAACTGGGGAAGGATTCAAAACAAATACCCAGAAAAGAGGGAAAACCCAATCCACTTGCGTCTTCCAAACCCTAGACACACCTATGTATATTCACATGAAAGAGGTACTGAGTTCAAATTTCACGGACGGACGGACGGACGAGAAGTTATGTTGTTAAAATAATGGCCATATCAACTGGGGAAGGATTCAAAACAAATACCCAGAAAAGAGGGAAAACCCAATCCACTTGCGTCTTCCAACCCTAGACACACCTATGTATATTCACATGAAAGAGGTACTGAGTTCAAATTTCACGGACGGACGGACGAGAAGTTATGTTGTTAAAATGGAAAATAAAAGAAAATTAGATTTCAATTTTCAAGTAGTTTATGTGCATTGATTGTAAATTTGTAATTGTACAACACTGAAGTTACATGTCAATGGAAATTTGGGATCTTGGTCCCCTTCCCCTCACTTCCCACCCAGAATTGGAACTGGACAAAGAAACCTTTCAATGCACATCTTCTAAATCCTGCAAGTGGGCGATTCGCTAATAAAAACAAAAAATATTAAGAAAAGGGAAAACAATGCGTGTATTTGCGAAGACCTTAATTTCCAATTACTTTTAAATAATTCACTTTATTATGTGCCATCATAAGAAATTCAGTAAAATATTACAAATACAAACGAAAATCTAAAATTAAAATAAAATAAACCCAGCCACATGTTAATTCCACATGGGAGGAACTGGGGCTTCCTGATCCATTGCAATGGCGCCACATGGAAAGACAGAAATCCTAACGGATTGAAATTTTAACCGGGTACCTATCAATCGAGTCCATCCACGGGTTACCCAACCCGTCCCCGACCGAAATAGGCCGGAGCGCCCTCCAAACCGCGCTGTTACACTTGAAACCCGACCCGAATGCGATCTGCCAGACCCGGCCACCCCGCCCCACCCGCCCCTTGGCCTCCGCGTACGCCAGCTCGTACCACAACGAGCTACTCGACGTGTTACCGAAGCGGTGCAGAGTCATTCTGGAAGGCTCCATGTGCCACTCAGTGAGTTGCAGGTTCTTCTCCAACTCGTCCAGCACGGCCCGCCCGCCGGCGTGAATGCAGAAATGCTCGAACGCGAGCTTGAAATCCGGTATGTACGGCTTCACCTTTGCCTTGAACACCTTCTTCCGGATCAGCGTGATGAAGAAGAGCACCTGCTCGGAAAACGGCAGCACCAGTGGGCCCAGCGTCGTGATGTTCGTTTTCAAAGAATCGCCGGCAACCGCCATCAGCTCGCGCGCGAGAGACACGCCGATTGTTCCCTTGTCGTCCTCCCGCTGGTAAACGCAATTGTAATTCCTGTCGTCCGCGCCCTTGTGGGTCCGGACGGTGTGGACGAGTTCGTACTTGGACCGGGTTCGGTCCCGGCTTTTGTTCGACAGTAGAACCGCGGCGCCGCCCATTCGGAAAATACAGTTGCAGAGCAACATCGACTTGTCGTTTCCGAAGTACCAGTTCAAGGTGATGTTCTCGGTGCTCACTACGACGGCGTAGGAGTTGGGGTTTGCTTTGAGGAGGTCCTTGGCGAGGTCGATGGAGATCAGACCGGCGCTGCAGCCCATGCCACCGAGGTTGTAGCTTTTAATGTCGGTTTTGAGCTTGTAGTGGTTGACGATCATGGCGGAGAGCGACGGCGTCGGGTTGAACAGGCTGCAATTTACGATGAGGATGTCGATTTCGCTCGGTTTGACTCCGGTTTTTTCGAAGAGCGAGTTGAGCGCGCCGAACATAACCGTCTCGGCCTCGGACCGGGCTTGCTCCATGGACAGCTGAGGCGGTTTGGATGTAATTCCGGGCGGCAAGTACGTCTCGTCGCCTAGACCGGACCGGTTCGCAATTCGGGTCTGGAATTGAACCGTGTCCTGAGCAAATGCGCCGCTGTCTTCGGTCATTTTTAGAAACGAGTCGACCGACAGCTTGTTTTGGTCGTCCGGTTTGTAGCACGAGAAGTTGACGAGGTAGACCGGTCTGGAGCGCTTGGCCCAGTAGAGGCCGAGGAAGAAGAGGAGGACGCCGGAACCGGCGAGGCGGGTGGCGGCGTCGATGCTCTCGAGGCGGACAGCCTGGTTGGTCCAGAGCTCGGTGATCCGGTTCAACTGGAGACCCGTGAGCTGTATGACTACGGACACGAAGAGAGGTAGGATGAAGAGGAACAAGAGAATGGTGGCTGCGTTACAAGAGTAACCGTAGCCGAGCTTGACGTACTTGAGCTTGACGGACTGCAGGAAATCCGGCAAGCGTTGGCGGATTTTGATGACGGCGGAGGAGGAGTCCTTGAAAGCCATCTCCGCCGTCAATCTCTCCTTGTCCATGTCTATACTACTATTACTAGTAGCATGAGCAACATCCATTGATGAAGTGAATTTGATTGTCTCTCTCTCAAACAATCAGTGTGTGTGTGTTTTATAAAGCACCAAATTATAAGCACTGTTTATAATAAGTCGAAGAGTTCTGGTAGCATCAGTCGTTTGCGTGTGCGTGTGAAGAAAAGAAGCGAAAACGAACACGGCTAGAGAGGGAGAGAGGGGTATGAAGAATGGGGAAGGGGGGGCATGGAAACGGGAATTAATACTGAGGTGCTGCAAGAAAGCTGGAATGATGATGTTGAATTAATTGTGAGTAGTTCATAGAAGGAGAAGGATAGGCAGATAGCTCAACCACCATTTGGGTTTATACTAAATTAATGCTGGGGGGGATTATATTGGGTCCAAAGTTTTCCAAATTCCGGCTTTGGAAATGTTTGTTAGTGTAGTTGATGAGGGCAAATTGACTGTGCGGCCCATGTGAGATAATAGAGAGAGAGAGAGAGAGAGAGAGAGGGAAGGAGGAGGAGGAGGAGGAGGAGGAGGAGACTAAAAGGTCCTTCTTCCCCTTCTTTTCTGAACAGTTTGCACATTCTTGACATTTCCACTCATTCAATTGTAAATATGCATAAAAACTGGGGACCATTTGCAGTGCTGTTTTGGCCTTTTGGGTGGGGGCCAATTGTTTGATTGTGCAATAATATTTGGAGGAGGGTAAAGCTATAAATTATATTAGTTTTATAATTGGTAATGTGGAAGATGTGGAAGATGTGGAAGGGAGGAGGCAAATTGAAGGGTATTTTGGGGAAGTTGCACATGGGCCGGTGGTACCCGGTGGGTGCAGCTGACTGACTAGCCATCAAAGAACATTAAATGGAGGTAAGAGTCAAAGCAAGCACAAGTAGCCGCTAAACGGTCTACGAGAAGAACCAAAAACAATGACTGTCTCAATCTTCGCCACGTCTGCTGTGTTTTTTACTCCATTTTTCCATGAATTAGCTAAACAACAAAACTCTTTCTCCGGTCAGTTACAACTATATATCAATTTCCCACAAGGATCTTCAACTCACAGAATAAGTGCTAATTGCTAAACCATACTTTCTTTTTCCTATAAATATCATATAATATATGGCATTAACACCTTCGTATTAATCAGGTATTTTTTATGTATTGTTTGAAGATTGCAACTAGTAGTTTTTAATCTTAGGGGAAAGGGAGGATTATATTAGGCAAAGTCATTAAAAGGGTAGACTACTTCGACAATCTGATGACTAAACTCTTATGTGCAGAGCAGCTCGCCTAACCCTTACATTTGGAAGATCAAATTGCATAACTAGCCCCTTTTAAAAGAAAATCTTTTTAGTCACGCCCCACAATTTACTACGAATTTGATAATTTTGTGTACAATTTACAGATGGGTGCGCTTATGATAAACTATGAAAACTTGAAAGGGAAAGAAACACAACCAAAAATAAAGTACAGTAGCAACCACCAACAGAGGGGAAAAAAAGGGTTAGAAATGACAGTACAATTTGCCTATCTTCTGAAAAACAGGTAAAACTTAATGGAGTTAGATTTTGACTCTTACACCATAATGAATACAAGAAGAAATTAACAACTAACCCAAAGAAAATAGTAAAAAGTGAAACCCAAAGAAAATAGTAACCCAGAAAAAAAAAAAAAAACAAAGAGAAATTGCATTAAACCAAGAACTATGAATGATCACCTATTATTCCACATAACTTCAACTATAATCCGCCCATTCATTCTTAATGTGGAGCAGAACGTGTTTTATTTATTTATTTAATCAATGTGGGGTAAAGAAGATTCGAACTCATAGTCCACCAAATGATATTAGAAGAAACCCGAATTTAAAATGTGATATTCTTAACCCAAGTTATCCCTCCCTGCATATATACGTACGTGTGTAATCATCCAAATCTGAATAGATGTTAGCTGTTTTCTATTATATTTACCTACCCACTTTGACAATATCACAAAATTCAAAGCGTTAATTACATGCCGGCAAGTGATTTTTTATTTATTTATTGCTTCCAATCACAGTCAGAAGAATAAAAGCTATGCTATCACTCAGTGAATTTCACATAGACTGGCCCTATTTCATAAAAAAATTCCTAACAAAGTTGTTTAATTCATCTTAGTCAACCCATAAGCTAGATTAACCAACAAAGTAAGGTAAGGTATTTATAATATACATTGACCAAAAACTAAACAGGTTCCCTAATCTGCAGGGCAGGCAAAGATGGCCTGCTACTTTTTTTCTAAATTAAAACTGGGCCAGAGTGCTGAGATGCACAAAATCTGGGTTTGGCTGCAAATGAGCTCCTCCTGTTGGTCAAGGTCCCATAAAAAATAAAAAAGTGATGTCTTCTTCTTTGGTACAAAAATTAATGGTGACCAACCAAGCGTGAGGTATGACTAGTTTTATCCACTGTAGCTGCTAACTAGAAACTAATCCAATCAATGACCAAGTGGAAAATTTGGGGACTATCTGTTGCCAACTGTGACCTGATCATTTCCCAATGAATTGCAGCAGAAATGTAATAAATTGGGAGTTTGGTAGGGTTTGGCATCGGTTGTGCGGGTTAGGAGTTTTTTCATTTATGGATAGGAAAATATATTATTAGATTAAGAGTTAATTAATTGTACATGGCTCCACATATCGCGTGTCGTCCACGAGATGTTACACCACATGTGTAAAAATGCGTGATTTGCTAAAGATTTTAATATAAGTGAGCGATATCGAGGGAGAAAATCAAACATAAGACTTCAAGTGCAAGAGCAAATGCTCTTAACCAGTGAGCTACAAACTCCTTTGCATGAAAGAAAGGTATATGTGGTTTGGGTTGACATTACTGGTTTCAAATAGTATTAGTAAGTGTGAAAGAGACCACATAATTTCCTGTTAATACTTCAATTAGTACAGGGCCACCTCCCGCCAACACAATCATAAATGCACAACTTCAAAGAAAATCTCTCTAAGCCAAACACCCTTCACTTTCAGGTCTAATCAGTAAAATGCCTGCCTGGCCAGTGGCCACTATGAACATAACAGAAGCTGAAATCTTAGTGGCATGGAATGATGAAACGGAAGCTCACGAGCTTTGACTTAAGTGGCATGGAATGATGAAACGGTTAAGGCATAAGAATCACATTATTTTTATTCAAAGAAAAAATGCAACTCCTTTTTTTTTTTTTTTTTTTTTTTTTTTTTT
>NW_018921721.1:480490-507710 GCF_002207925.1 Prunus avium | reverse complement strand
TTTTTTGCTTCAAAGTGTCATATGATTGTCTCTTAAAATGTTCAACCTCCCATTACAGCAGCAAATTAAGAGTTTTCTCACTTCACTCTTATGAACTGTATGTAGTCAGCTTCTTCAAAAACGTTGACGGATTTCAGTTCATAGACGCAGTTAAAAGGAAAAGAATCCGGACCTCAACTTTGTATAGGGCTCAGAACTAAAAGCACTATAGGCCAAACAGATCAGAAGAAACAATGAAGAGATGAACCCGAAAGGAGAGTTTTATTTCCTGCACAGACAATCAAACAGTTAGTCAAGCAAGCTCTCCATGAAACATACACACGCTTGAGCACACGCATGGAAAAAGAAAAGAGAGGGGTGATCACCTTGATCCTTCAGTAGTTTCTTCAGTTTTCCACACTATATCTTGTAAACCTGATGAGAAGTTTTTGTAGAACTGCAGCAATAGACATTTAGAAGATCAGTCAATGGCAACTTGTCCCTTGAAAAAAAAAAAAAGAGTGCCTCAAATGGTCTTTGTTTAATTTGTGAGAAAGGGGAAGGCAAATTGAAGCAGAACAATAACAAATTGGTTGCATTTTATGGTTTTTGTTTCCTTTCTTTTCCTATATCTTCCCAGAAACTACAAAGGTCAAAACGAAAGTGTTGGCTTGCCTTGTGAAATTCTAGTGTGTCGCCGCCAGTTTTCCGGAGCTCTACCATGTGCACAGAAGGTGCAACTTCGAACACCTCAGTGGCTACAGAGAGGTGGCCCTTCCTTCCATGTTTGTCACCTTGCAACTTCATCTGCAATTGTTTGGAATTAGCAAAGATATTGTTTGGAACTTCTAAACATAACAGGAAGCTTGTTCTGATAAGATGACTTGCATATTAAGTCAAGTCCTACAAAGAGTAAAATTCACATACCTTGTAGTTTTTCTTGTGAACATTAAACCCCAAAGGCTTTGCAGCTTCCTCAATTTTATTCATGATTTCATTTGCAGGGCGTTGAGAAGTAAAACGTGTTTCTCGTTTCACATGACCCTGTATAGTATGGAATTCCAAATTATCAGAATGCAGCAAATCACTAGCAGAATAACTTTGGGCACACAGTGAGTTTTGAGACTAAGCATGCTCTTAATTCAACAAAACCTAGAAGTCCCAAAACACCATTTGCCCACACCCTTGATTTTCTGATGATCCTAACTTTTACTAGGTTCCTTAGTTTCTGCCTGGCTAGCAAAATTGGAACAGAACATGTATTTTGCAACTATAGTTACAATCCATATACTATATGGCGCCACATTGGAAACATTCATAACAAGAAATTAGGAAAATGTTATGCTACATACCGTTTGCTTCTCAAATAAATTTTCCAGATTGAAACTCTTTGACCTAGAAATAAGCTCAAAAGCATTCATTGATACAGGTTTCTCTTTCCTTTCTGTTACAAAATTTTCCTGCAGCAAAGAAAAAAGAGAGAGCCTATTTTAGTGTGAAAACTAGAAAATAATGCGATCAAGCACTCAGAATTTTTAAAAATCTTATGAATAAATTGAACTAAAGAAATGCATGGTTTAGAGAATAAGTTGACTTCTGTCTAATTCTAACCTTCGAGTTGTCGAAAACAGCATCTACATCATCAAGATTTACATCCTCTTCCTCTTGAAACTGTGCTGGCTTGTAGTCTTTCTTAAACCATTCATTTTCTAAGATCTCGGGAATTGTTATCCGCTGGCACACATGCAGAAAAAAAGAAGTTAAAGAACACCTAGCCAGGCTATTCTTTAGTAAAAGATGGTATGCATTTAGATATTATATGCCCATTCTCATATCAAAATGGCCTCAAATGATGATGTTCAAGAACATATGTGCAGAAATAGCTAGTACTTATGGAATTTCAGCACTGAAAAAAGGTTTGGGAGCTCACTGTAACAGGGTTTGGATCAAGTATACGCTGTATCAGTTTCTTTGTGCCCGATGAAAACCATGATGGACATGAAAATTCAGCTTTGCATATCTGAAATTAAGAGTAGGCAATGCACTCATAAGTTAGTCATATGAGATTCCCATCATTTAAACAGAGGAAGCAAAACTTGGCTACATACTTTTCTGTACAGCGCTATAAGATTTGGTTCATCAAAAGGCAGGTAACCAGCCATAAGCACAAAGAGAATGACCCCACAAGACCAAATATCAGATGATGTACCATCATAACCTTTGTTATTGAGCACCTAATACAAAAATGCCAAATGTGAGAAATAGTTATAAACAATTAAGCACCACTGCAATTACCAATTTTCCTGCAAAGAAAAAGTGAGAAGTAGATACCTCAGGAGCAACATAATTTGGAGTTCCACAGGCAGTATGAAGCAGCCCATCTTCCTGCAAAAAATACAAATAAGATATGACATAAATGAAACATAACATTACACAGTATCAAAACTATGTATGACTTAAATCTGTAATCAACTTAACATGGAATTAAACATCATAAAACTTTTTCGCAATAGTTTTACTCACCCGCACTTGCTGTTCGAACGTACTCAGTCCAAAATCTGAAATTTTAAGGCGGCCACACGAATCTAGAAGAAGGTTTTCGGGCTTCAAATCTCGATGGTACACGCCTCTGCTATGGCAGTAATCGACAGCATTGATGAGCTGCTGGAAGTATCTTCTGGCATCATCCTCTTTCAGTCTCCCATTTTTGGCCTAGCAAACAAAAGGCTTATAATAAGGGAATGCTTTATAAAGAGACATAACACTTGTGTCCACTGACCACAAAAGTAAGAAAGCAAGAACAAACTATTCAAATAAGAAGAGTATTTTGCAACGAGGTTCAAACATCAATTGCTTACTATTTCGTCAAAGAGCTCACCCCCATCAATAAACTCGAGAACAATGTAGATCCTAGTTTTGCTTGCCATGACCTATATTGATAATAACCCAAATGAATATTTAAATAAAAGAAAGCTGCTTGAACAAAAATAAAATACAAGTGATTGGGATTGTTGCAGATGGTACCTCAAACATTTGTGTAACATTAGGGTGTTTGATCAGCTTCATTGTTGATATCTCTCTTTTTATCTGTCAAAATACAAATCACCAAACAACAATTAGTGATCTTCGACCAAAAAACAAAAAACGATTTGTGATCAATGTCTTGTCTTCATTCTCATGCTGAGCACATGGTTAATAATATATATATATATTAAAAAAATCAATTATTTAACAAATTTCATTATTCTTTTCTTTTATCACCTCACCTACCAAGTCAATAAAAACTCATAAATAAGTATATAAATAAATAAATAAAAACAAAACCAATCTTTCACTAACTCATGTTTGGCAATTGCAAACACAGATTTCTACTAAAAAAACTTGTAACCTCCCATCAAACCCACCATATTATTAACATGTCCAATTACCAAATACCAAACCAGAAAAATTCACATGCACCAACCACAATATTCCGCAACACAATGATCACCAGCTTCAACTAAACTGAATTCCCATCTCTTACCATGAAGCATTCGAGTGGGTCCCATTGCCACCCCATTCATAAACATAGATGCTTAGGGGAGAGAGAAAGAGAGAGAGAGAGAGAGAGAGAGAGGCATAGATACGTACGTGTTCGACCATCTTGTGCTTGAGGACTTGCTCACGGTCTACGATTTTGATGGCCACGCACTTTCCAGTCTCCATGTTCTTAGCAAACTTGACCTTGGCAAAGGTGCCCTCCCCCAGAGTTTTTCCTAGCTCGTACTTCCCAACCCTGGTCCTCATCCTCGGCGACTTCGCCGCCGCACTCATCTTCTCCATCCCCCGTCTGATCAAGATCACACGGTCCCGAGACGGAGTATCCAATAACTGGGTCCCGCGTAACGTATAATGAAGGGGCCTACTTAGTATAAGCCGGTGTTTGTTTCAGCGTCTGCTGGGTTGGGTTGGGTTGGGTTGGGTTGGGCTGGTTTGGGTGGCAAAGAGAGGGCGAGAGAGAGAGAGAGTAGCATATGATGAAGAGATGAAAATGGAATTGGGAGATTATGGTGTTTTCGTTATCGTTTTGAGAACGTGTAGGTCCCATGAGAGGGGATGATGATAATGATGATGATGATGCAAAGCTACCGCATCACTCCACCAATCAGCCACAAGTTTCTGATATTCTTAAGTTTCCATGGCTGCCCTCTCTGCATCATTTCATCAAAGATAATTGTCTATTTTTTGGCATTTTTCCAAAACACCCTTCTTTAGTGGGAAATTTTTTGTTACGCCCATTGTTAATTTGGACCCTATTTTACTAGTCGCAGAGTTATTCGCGCTTCATCCAAACACTCTCGCACAAACAAAAATGGAAAGCGTAATTGACGCGTTGAATTAAAGTTAAACCTATTTATGGTTTGTGTTACATTTCATCCACCATTAACTCATTGTGATTATTTAAAAGATAAAAAAATTGATGAGTGTGAGTTACAAATCAATGAGATGAATTTTATGTATAATATGGTAACCATCCTTTCATTGTGGTATTGGTGTTCAATTCATTAGTTTGTTTGTTTGGACGAGGGCAATAGTGTAATTGTGAGTAAGATCAGATTGCTGATTATGTAGGAGAGACAAAAGATATTGATAAGCAAGACTTGGAGGCCCCTCATGCAATAATTGAGAAACGTGTCATTCTCGCTCATCCGCTTAACACTATTTTGTTATTTTATACAAGTGTTTTTCAACATGCCAAGGTGGTATGTGGATTCAATGGTTTCGACTAGGGGACTACTTCGCTTTCTAGGAAGCTTCCTATCTTTTCATCGAATGCATGCCTCGTCTCCATGTAATATATATCTTATCATGTAGCCGTCCAAACTGTGTCCACAAGTTTTGAGTGGGACTATGAACCGGGAAATGTTTTTTCTCGTTAGGTTGGTTGATCAGGACAATATCTTGTCGTTCAAGTTACCGAACGATAAGTAAATTTTTGCAGACTGCACCACAGTAGCTGCAGCACGACATATTAACTTTGAGCGTCGCCATTGAAACATTCAGTTGGTGTCGACATATGCCAATTCTTAACCACTCTTCTTAACTATTTTTTATTTTTTATGTTTCCTATGAATTTCAATTACTAATCGTTGAGAGTTGAATATTTAAAGAATATTATATTAATAATCATTTGGTTCTGGGGCCTCTTGTGCCATCTCTATGCTATCCATGCATTGGTTGGGCTTTAACGAACACAAACCCAAGGTTTTTTTTTTGGGTCAAAACACAAACCCTTACTTCTCAGCCTTAAGAAACAAAACAAAGCTTATAGCTCAAGTTACAAGACCAAGCCCTAGTTAACATAAATCTCATTTGGGCTTGAAAAAAAACTGAAGTCTTGTTGGATCTGAAAATGTCCAAGTCATACACCAGACATAATGCTCATTACTTTTTCTAGCAAAGTGGAGATTGCCAGTTTGGCATTGCTTATTTGGGGTAATAAGTGATTTTTAAAAAATTTTGGGAAGCCCTACCCGTTTGGTAAACTATGAGAAAATCACTTATTGTTAAAAATTGCTGTGAGAAAAAGCTATAAGGGAAAGCAGCTAATGAGGTGCTTTCATTTTCTGATTATGCAGGAATCAGTTTTGAAGAGGCACTGAGTTTAATGATTATGCGGGAATTATTTTTTGATTATGCGAGAATTAGTACCAACAACACTTTTAACAAAAAGTTTACCAAACGCCAAACTGCTTTCTCTCACAGCTGATTTCTCTCACAGCAAATTTGACAGCGATTATTTTCACAGCACAGCAATGCCAAACTGACCCTAAATATCACTAAATCAAATAATTATCGACTTTATTTCACTTAAGTTAAGACTTATGATCTCGTTACGTACATTCTTAAGAGGCGAAATGAATATTTTTGGAAAGCAGCGTTGTTGTAATATTTTATACTGTATAGTTGTATTGTTCTTTACATTGTTGGCAACTTGGCATTGCAGAAAAAACTAACCCAAGTTATGGCTGACAGGTTGAGTTCTACTTTTGGGTTGCAACAACAAAACTTTCAATCATTTTTAAAGAAGGAAAATGGGTCAAAAGTGTAAAGTGCAAGATGCATAAGCAGGAAGGCAAGAGCTGACAGCCACTCAATAGGTCCTATCTTTAAGCCCTACCCAACTACAATGCATCCCAAGATAAAACTCTGCAAATTGAATTCCCAATTTGAAGGTGAAACCTTGCACAATCTATATCTATCATGTTGTTGACCTAAAAATTCCCATCAACATCCTGCACGGCAAGCTACCTGCTAGTATATGCCCTATTATATATTATATATAGTCCTTTATTAAGGGACACCCTTTAGGGTTCCATATGAATTTTTTTTCAATGATCCAAATCATTAATTTTTTATTTCTACATTCATAGATCATCATTGTAAAAAATTAGACAAATCAAAAACCGTTTCTCAAATAAGTGTGTCCTATAAAGGTATCCCTCAAATAAGTTATTTGAGAAATCCCTCAATAAAAGCTCACTATATATACTGCAAAATACTATCATAAATAAATGGATTATTAAAATCATTTCATAAAAAATGCTATATTATACCTTCTTTTTCCCCCTCAAAAAACCACTTGACTTTTTGTACTAACATGGAAATTGCACCTCAAATAAAATCTGAGGACGAAATTAACCTCAGTTCCACCAATAATATTGCCAGTTATGCCCAGCAAAAATAAAATAATATGTAAAAATAAAATTTCAATATTGCCCTCAGAAGTTTCTGGAACCAAACAAGCCAATTGTCAAAGGAACCAAAAACGATGACCTATACAAATATTATAAAATAATAGGGTTCATATCAAATCTACCCCAGATAGCTTCACAAATGCGTTGTGTTTGTTTCTCTTGATATATACGTAATCATTTTCTCATTTTTTTTTATATATTTATTCTCTTTAACAAATAACACCTTTGAGAGAAAGGCACGTCTGATGTTTAGCTCAATCCATCAGACTTGCTTGTTCTTATATTGTATGACTTGCAAAATCCAAAGCCCCTCACTGCCCCACCCCCCAACTCCACCAGAGTCATGGGGCTCTTGCCCTCTTAGCTCCCAACACTCTCACTCTTGTTCTCAGGGTCTTTGTCCCTCCTCTACCTCTATATCTTCACCACCCATCTCACTTATCAAATTCCACGCCTCCCAATCTGCTTCTTGTTCCTCTTCACCAATAACACCAAGGTATGTTCATTTTTTATATATGCTTTGTTGTTTTGTTCTTATGAAACTCCTATATGTACAAGAAATGTTCTCTTGTGAGACTCTGTTAACATAAGACCTTCTGTCAACGTAAGATGATACAAAGAAAATGTTCTCTTATAAGACCGTGTGATGGCAAGAGAGCATTACCATACTTATAGATTCAGTAATTTATAGATCTAATTTCTCTTATTTCTTCTTATGAACAATTAGAATTCAGGGACGGAACTAGAATTTAGCATTACCATACTTATAGATTCAGTAATTTATAGATCTAATTTCTCTTATTTCTTCTTATGAACAATTAGAATTCAGGGACAGAACTAGAATTTTACTTTTAATTGATTGAAGTTTGATGGGATCGAACAAGGAAGAGAAAGATGCAAGTTACTTTGAACATGAAAGAGTTGTGAACACTAGGAAAGCTTGCTTTTGGTCAATTTTGGTGAGCGTGGCAGGGGGGCTCATGTTAGGATGGTGGGAATATCAATATCATCCCACAAATAGGCAACTGTGGATGGTGCCCTTTGGTCTCATCCTTTTTGCTACCCCGGTCATTGTTTGGTTCTCTGTTATGGCCTCTGACATCTCTAATTTGAAGGATGATGATCATGTCAAAAGGGTGAGTCAACTCAGTAACTCGGTTTCTGCCAAGAAAGATGGGCAATGGAGCAACCATGTGAATGATGTATAGATTTTAATATATATATTGCCTACGATTGTTTCTATGTAAGAATTCCACCAATCTCATTCAATTACATACGTGGAGTTTTTATTTATTTATAAGAACTATGTGAACACCATGTGGACTCCAAGTAATTGATTAAGATTCATACATTATGTAAGGAGCATAGTTACATAGGCTTCTTAATTACGGGTGATAGATTGATTGTGGTTGATTTTGTTATAAAACTTTACACTACTAATATGCTTTCTGACAAAGTGGTATTTTAAACTATTCTAATTTACATGGCGAGATATTCAAACTTCGGTGCAAGGGTGCGGACACATTGTGTTAACCAACAGTGCAATTTAGAGAAATAAAAAACATGTTTTCCTGCGATTGCACTAGGGAATTTATCAAGCTGATTACACCGTTAGTTGATGCCTAATGGTTGTAAAGCTTGGTTTTTAATAGGATGTAGTGTATCTCGTTTTCCATTGCTAATCAATAATAGTTTAAGCTACAAAATTTAAAGATACGTTTTTTTTTATAATCGGTGAGGATAGAGGATTTGAACTTGGAATCCATATAATTTTAGAAAGAGAAGTACTAATAGACCAGGAGGCAGTTGGTAAAAACGTTTGTTTTCTTCCCAAGTTTAAAAGATTGTGATAGGGCTCAGATTCGCGTGATTATGATATTGTTATTGTTAAACAATATTAAAAAGGATAAAGCCGTTCGAATGTTGCCTTCCCCAGTATGCATGGTTCCAGATAACATCGATGGATGTCCTCATATATGAAGTCATTAGTTCCTTTTTTTGCCCAGAAAGTCTTCCGCCCTCATAATGAATGATTTAGTTCTCTTTTAACAAGTATTTTTATTTTACATGCCATGTTCTGTATCATTGCTTTCAAGAAATTTGGTCAAATATCAGTTTAACAGAATCTTCGGGTAAGAAAAATCTTCATGAAGATTTCTATTATAAGTACAAGAATATAAAATATAACTTCGAATACACGCAATCATCCACAAACCACACGTATGATGTAAACTTCGATGTTTTATGCCTGTACGAGTTGGAACCTAGGGCATTCAAGTGGCGAGATTCAAATACTGAAAGAACGTAAGAAAAGTGTAAAAGAAAATAAAAAAGAGTAAGAAAAGTACATAACAAATTGTGAAAAAATATTTTAGAACTAGCTTTATTTATAGGACACCCATGCCTTCATTTATGATCAGGCAGTATTTGATGATTTACAACCTCAAACCTAAGTCTTGGCCAACTGGCCAACCAAAATTATCACACCAAGTCTACATGGCGGGCACAGGCTCCTTAAAATGGAGTTGCCTACGGCAACAAGCAGTAAACCATGTTTGCTGAATTTAGCATCCCATACAATGTGAATGAGTCAATGGCAGTCAAGATTTCCGGGAACGAATATGTTGAGGGAGTATAGCTAACTTAGCTACCGCAAAAACAGTTTCTTCTGGATACCAAAGCAATTGCGGTACACTTCTACAGTTTGGATGAAGGAAAAGAAATGGACTAGAAAAAACATTCTGTATATAAATTGATGTGTGGCTAGCTGAGTTTTGTACCCAAGCAATCTGTTTCCTGTTGGGTTGATCCTTCTGAAGCCAATTTCAAGTGTGTAAAAAAGAAAAAACTCGAGCCTAATACAGATCCTCTTAAACTAAAGATTGCAAACACTGATTAAACTAAACACAGTACTGCACCTTTTCAAACCCAATATTTCCAATATATATGAGTCGTGAAAGTATTTGAATGGCTGGAAGGAGGTAAAAATTAATGGCCTCACCAAGCATCAACCCTCACTATCGGAAACTGTCGGAAATTCCAAGCCCCGAAGAGCAGGTATGTTGTTTAAATCCTCCTTTGAGACCAGTGGGAAGAACCATAGTGCCTTCTTTGTGCCGAAAACCTTCAGGAGGGGGGAAAAGAGCAAAAAGTTAGACTCCTCAACGGTGTGACAGAAGAAGGGCTTGCATAAAGTGTCAGTTTAATTGAACTTCACGAGACAATTTTATAGAGAGAGAGAGTACCACCTGCTCAAAATTCTTCTTCCTGCCCAAGTCATACTTCCATCTGATTCCTCTTCTCTTCTCATGAACCTGAAACATTTTTCAATTACCTATATAAAACTATACAATAAAAAATCTGCAGTAATGAATTAATGCCTTGAGCTTGGCTACCAATACCATGCAGAGCTTGTATCTGTACTCTATTAAGATAAGATAAACGTGCTACATAATAAACTTCTTAGTAGACTCAGGTTATTCTAATTTCCAGATCACTTCAGGTAACTTTAGCCAAATCTCATTTTGCAATTCATGTAAAAATCAATTCATAAATTGGAATAACAGCTCGAGCAGCAGGTAGCCAACTGACCAAAATGAATTATATCAGGTAATTCAGGTCTCAAATGGTTAGTGCAATGCAAATATTCATATTATCTCAAAACTGGTAGACAGAAAGTAGGAGTTGATTTTATTACCTCTATGGTAGTGGTGTTGCTTGACAGAAGGGACACATGCATAACCACGAAACAAAGAAGACTCAATGCAAAGGCTAAATTAAGCACTGCGACAAAGTACACAATATGTAAGAAACAAGTAAATAATGAAAGCAGAAGCAGAACCAATATGTGGACCTGAAAATGATCGTACAGGTGGAATATTACCAAAAGTCAAAAAAATAACTGCAAGATTGCCAGGGGATGTTGAATGATTCTTGGCTTCAGAGAAAAAATCGATAAAATTTGGTAGCAAAATGAAGGTATCCATTGTCGTCTCCAGAAATGTATACAGCTTTTATGCCAATAACAGAAAATGGAAAGAGTCAGCAGAAAACAACAGAAAGAATAAACTAGCCAATTGATCCAAATTTAAAGTTCCTTTGCACACCGAAAGGTATTCATTTTATAATAAATTATTATTACTCATCTCTCTCTACCCTATGACTTCCTCCCAACACAAACACACACATAAAAAAAGACTCAAACATCTCCAGTTCCCATCCCTTAGTTTCTATGGGCTTTCCCAGCCTTTGAACCAAAAATTCAGTGGGGGTAAGGAAAGCTACACAAAGTTCTTATCTTGTAACTGCAACTATAATGATAAGAAAAAATAAATATAGGATTACCAAGAAAAGAAGAAAAAACTTGTAGTTGCGTGCACCAACACAATTCACCACCCAAACACAATGGTGATCCATCTTAAGTACACATCTTTGACCTACAGAAAATAGCAGAAAACAAAATTACTTTCTTTAACTTAACTGACAATTTCACCGAATGTTAAATAAGGCTGCCAACAATGTTCTAAAGTTGTGAAGTGCGTCTGAAAATATTATGACTCTGTCACTTTCAGACAAGATATAGAGTTATAGACAACAACAAAAACACAAAAAGAATACATGCCATAACAATTTAAACTTGGAAACATCCTACAAATGACACATGATGGCCTTACTGATAAAAATTCTAATCTAATGTTAACAACACAGAAATGGAAAGAAAATTCATATATATGGTACCACCCTTGGAAGATTTTTCTAGGGAGATACGTTCTATTACAACTACACTCAAATCGATGTCATCTCCAAGATATATAAAAAGTAAGGGAAAAAAATTCTTACATACAAAGTGGAAGTAAAGAAGAAGAATATGATGAAACACACAGAGGGAATATGCAATAATACAGAAATACACGTCAAGATACAAGCATAATATAAATCGCAAGCAACAGTAGAAAGCAACTTGCTTACAAACAGAGCAATGATGGCATCGTGGTGGCTTGCCGTTTTGGCATCGACTACAATATCCTACTTGTGGTCTTCTTTCTCGTCCATCTGCAGAGTGTGTGGAAGTGAAAGCCTCAGGTTCTATACTTTCTGACAAAGTCAGAGAACTACCAGCCTCCAAAACTTCCTCCTCTGTTAGAGGTTTCCAATTGTTGGGAACAGAACCCGGGTCTTTAAAGACTACCATAAAGTAGCTCCACAATAACATTATAAGCTGCAAGACAAATGCAAATTGAAACCAATGGGAAAACTCAAGAGATAGTTTTCTTCTAAGTGAATCTTATTACTCAATGTCGTCACACAGATAAAACTATTTTCTGTATAAATTTTCTTATAAAAATCTTGAATAAGTCAGTTACAGAAAGAAACCCAAAAAGAATAGACATCAAACCCACAAATCAACATGCACCGTTTTAATCTTTGTTAAAGGCAATTATCCCAAGGGTGTACAATATAAGTATCAAATGCACCTCTCTACCTAAATACTTAAGTTTTTGAGAACACTGCTAAACCAACCAACAGATCTGAACCTAAATTTTGATTTGTGTCCCTACATCTCAGGTCTCATCTCAAATTCAACTTCTATTAGCTTGTCAAGCATTTGAAGCAACTTCATTCTTGTTCATCCATTAACTTTGGACTCACGTGTATAGCATGAGACTTGGTTCACTACTCTATTGCCCCATAGTTATGATGTTATTCATTCCTCTGCAAATTGCTCTAAATTGTGCTCATTGCAGCAGCTATCAGTATTAATCTACTTAATTGACCTAAATGCAAGCTAACCACTTCAAGTTTAACTTAACTTTTTAGACCCCAATGATATAGTAAAATTAACACAAACCCACCAAAGAAAAAAAAAAACCCAAATAAGAAGGAAAAGCAAACATTTTGCAAGAAAAAAAGAAGTGGGTTGATTATATTTTCCAATTTCCCAAATACCCACATATTAAAGAACAAAACTTGAAGCATCAATGGCTGCAATAGTTGAGAATTACCAGAAAGTGGAAGAGAATGATGATGAAGAAGGCTAGAAAAGAGTGGAGCCCGCCGCTGAGCAGCTCCGGGCCCCAAGTCACCACAACGACGGCGTAGTAGGAGAGGGAAATTATGGCGGCAACCAAGAGGATCATGAAGTAGCCGATGACTTTGAGGCCGGAGCATAACTTGAACAGGTTTATCTCCATTCTGGGATTGATTGGCAATGGCCGAACTATCCCGGTTGGAAATTGGGGAGGGAAGATTGGCCTTCTGGTTCTTCGTGGAGGGAAGAGGCGTTTCCAGATATCAGGAGCCAGGTTTAAGCTTTTCTTCTTCTTGTTGAGTGGGATTGATTCAAGTATTTGAAGTCTTGCTGGATTTGGAGATCCATGTGTTTTTGTTCATTGGTGTTTGAAAGTTTGAGACTTTTTTTTTATTTTTTCTTCTTATTTTCGTTTTTGGGTCAAATAAATTCGAGACTTTGCAATGTGAGAAGTGGACTTGTTATCAACTCAGTTTGGTACTTTGGGCGCGCCACAATTATCAACTCAGTGCACCGTTTCAGTTTTTATTTATTATTCATTATTTCGTTCAAAGAAAATGGATTGTTAGAGGTTCTATTATGTTGAATTACGTTTACTCAATTGGAATGGGAGAACACACAAATTGTGAATTATGAATGTGAAATTAAGAGTACAAAGAGAAATTCACATAATTTTTCATTTTTTATATGTTCATAAACGCAAGAGAAGTTCTTTGTTATACGAAAATTTAATAACTTCACTATTTGTTTTAGTTGAGACTTTTGATTAAACAACTCATTAGGAAATTCATGATTCAAAATTTCAAATCTTTCCCATATATATAGGAAATCTTAAACCAAATAATAGATTGAAGATAATTGATTTAGGTTAAGACATAATATTTTTTATTAGTCTTATTGAACTACAATGATGGTTTCCAAATTTAGATTCTATAATCGAATCCTCATTTTTCAAGTACAGCCGAAAATAACACATGATAGTTAACAATTTGAACACATATAGATACAAATTCTTTTTAATAAAAACATAAATAAAATTTTAGAAATTGTAAAACAATTTTTCTTTTTTCCTTTTTGTTTTTCTTTTTGTTTTTGTTGGTGGCTTTTGTCTTTAAAAGTCCAGAAACCTCGTCGTCATCCAAAAAGATCCGTAGTTCCCCTAAATCCGCTTTCAAAAATCTCTGTTCCCACCTCCTACACTCACCACCTACTCAAAAAGGTACACGACCGCCTTGTCTCTCTCTGTCTCAAGCTCCTAAATTTCTTTCCTTGTCTTTTTAATCTGTGTGCTTCTAATTGATTTGGCTCTATTTTGTTTCGCTTTTGGGGTTAATTAGGGTTAGGGTTTGTGCTCCGAAAGTACAAAGAAAGGGGGAAAAAGATGCAGCAGCCACAGCAAATGATACCTGTGATGCCTACTTCATTTCCACCCACTAACATCACCACCGAGCAAATTCAGAAGGTACCCTTTTGTCCATTTTGCTCAATCTTTCTCTCTCTGTCTTACTTTTTGTGGATTTTTTGCTCTGTTTTTGGTATTATGGTTATTTGGAGCTCTTAATGGATTGTGGAACTAATTGGTCCTCTGGGTTTTTTGGGTTTTTCTTTTTGTGTAAAGTGAGGTTTTTGCCAATTTTTTTTGGGGGGAAAGAAACAACCTTTGCAAGCCAAACAAGGCTATATTGAACTGAGGTGATTAGGGAATATATGATTACTTGATTATAATTTGTAAAATTTTACTTCCTCACATAGAAAAGAACGCCCTTCAGCTGAAATTTTTAAGGGAGAAATTCAATAAGGCCGGGAAGCCATTGTTCTATACTTTTATGGTCGAATGATGTATGATAACTGGTGGTCATTTCTAGAATTTTGGAAGACTATGTCTTCCACTTGTAGACTATGGATGTGTTGGGTAAGACCGGGAAGAGAACAATGAAACAAATAAGACCATGGAGCTTGTCTACAGGTTCATAATGTAAAGAACATGGAAATTAAATGTTAACTCGAAAGATGGGATCTAAGTAGTATGTAGAATTCATGACCATACGAGATGCTTTTCCTTTCTAGCAGTTTATTCCCCTGATCTGCGCGAAGTACTTTTTTAATCTGTTAAGATTTTTCCCTGTGTCAGCCAATTTCTAATGGTGATTCAGGCCACTAGGTTTACATGTTGGGAACCATCTAGTTACTCTACTGCTGTGCAGATTTTACTCCATTGGTCCACCACAGTTCCCAGTCTCCTCTAAGAATTGGAGATAAAGGCACACATGATATTTTCTCTTGTCACCTATGACATCTGTCCATTTTCATGGAAGTGGATTTTTTAGGGTACGGACAGACAGATTTACTGGATAGGATTTCAATAATGCCAGTTGCCAAGGTAGTGCCACAAGTAGGAGTATAGTCAAAATTGATCAAACTAATGCAATTAAATGCTGGTAAATATGCCGAAGTCTTACGTGGGATGGCTTATGGGTGATATGTATGGCAAATCATTTATTAAAACAAAATTTTGGGCACACGCATCAGTCTTGAACTAAATTAGTGAGTAGGTGGTTGCATTTTCAATCACCATTGCAGAAATTCCCATCTAAGCCAGAGACTCTTTTGAAGGAATGGATATCTATTATGAAATGTTGAATTATACTTTGTCAACCTAAAATTGATGAGAATTAAGGATACATGAGATGATCCTTACCAGCATCAAGTGTTAGTATCTTATATTGTCAATGTTGGTCTATGCATGTATGGTTTTACTTTATTTCTTTTTTCCTGTGAATTAGGCGGATGGCTACTGGCACAGTTGATATAACTTGGATATAGATTTTGTATTGTTCAATTATTTTACTGGTGTTATTTTTGTATATCCATCTAGATAGTCTAATATACATCTCAGTTGATATGTGATATGTGGGAATTAAAATAAATCTAATGTTAATGTCCTTTTTTCTTAATTTATGATGTAGTACCTTGACGAGAACAAAAAATTGATTCTGGCAATATTGGATAATCAAAACCTTGGAAAACTTGCTGAGTGTGCCCAGTAAGTCCTCTCTCTCTCTCTCACACACACACACACATGCTTTATGTCTGTATTGTGTCTTGAGTTATATTGCTGGGCCTGTATCACATTGATTGTACTTGTCTGATTTAGATTATAATGTTACGTCTGATCTTTTAGAGATGGTAGAATGTTGAACTAGCCTCATGTTTTGTATTGGTATCTTTTATTATGCAATGTTTTCAGACTTATTTTGATATTTCCCCATTTAAAACTTTTAAGGTGTTTGATGTCTCGTAATTACTGGATTAATTATAATAATTTATGGTTAACTTAGGTATGGCAATGGATTGTCTTACATATTTATTGATAGGGTTGGGGATACTCGGTAGGCATTTCATGCAATCAGCAGCTCTGAGTGGAGAAACTAATTGAGTTTTGGCTCCTTATTGTTTTTGTTTTTAATGGACAATTATAAATATCAAATGCTGGTCTCCATGTTGTGACTTCAGGATATAAATTTTATTCCTTAATGCAAGACCACAATATTTGTATGATGTATACTTTTCGGTTTTGATGATTAAGGTACCAAGCTCAGCTTCAAAAGAATCTGATGTATTTAGCAGCTATTGCTGATGCACAACCACAGGCACCGACGGTGCCTGCTCAGGTGGGTATTAAGCATGCCTTGATGGTTTGCTGATTCACCTTTTTATCCATGTTTATCATCTTTGTTTCAACACTTGGCAGATGGCCCCACATCCTGCTATGCAACAAGCAGGATATTATATGCAACATCCTCAGGCAGCAGCAATGGCTCAGCAACAGGGTATTTTCCCCCCAAAGATGCCATTGCAGTTCAATAATCCGCACCAAATGCATGATGCAGCACAGCAGCTACACCAGCAGCACCAACAAGCCATGCAAGGGCAAATGGGAATGAGGGCTGGAGGGGCCAATGGCATGCCTTCCATGCATCATACTGAAGCCACACTCGGTGGTGGTAGTGGTGGCCCAACTTCAGCTGGAGGGGGTCCAAACGATGGGCGTGGAGGAAGCAAGCAAGACAACTCAGAGGCTGGGACAGGTGGTGATGGCCAGGGAAGCTCAGCCGGCGGGCATGGCAATGGTGATGGAGAAGATGGAAAGTGACATGTTCGTATGGATGATTCCACATGGAAACATGTGCCTGTTGATAGTAGGTGTTTTCCTAAAGTAGCTGCTTTGCTCAGTGATCTTTGACAGATTGCAAACAGCAGCGAAAGTTCTCCTTAGTCTTTAAAGTGATTAGGTAGGTGAGTTGTGTTGTAAGTTCCTTTGCATGGAATGGATCCTGGCATCAGATGAAACAAGTGGTGAAAGAAAAGACAGACTTGGTTCTAAGGGCTCTTAGAGATGGAAACATGTGTTGTGTACTTGGATGTCTGTCAATTTGTAACTCATAAATGCATGCAGCATGCGCCACAAATTCTGATCCTATTACAAGTTTTGCTGGTAGTTTGTTTTCCTGTTGGTATGTGTATGAACTCTTCTTAGCAATTTGTAACTCATAGATGGCCGTTGAAGGTTTTGTATCGTCTCGCCGGTTTGTCAACTGGGCGTTCTCATTTGCAATGCTCAAAAGGATCAATTAGAATGCAATTTTCAAGTTTTACTCTCTCAGTCCTCATTGCAACATCTTTTTGGTTTTCTGCCGTCTTGTGATATAAGAGAGAATCACAATATTGAATTTTGATCGAGAGTTACGAGCGAGCGTTGGTTTCTTTTTCTTCCTCTATACTTATCCTTTCCTTTCGCAAAAACAGAGAAAGCCCTCTGGTGGTGAATATAGGTGGTGGTCACGTCTGAATACTAAAGATAAAGAACGATAAAGTTGATGCACATTGAAATGTTGATTTTCCTTTTCCTTTTCCTTTTCCTTTCCCTTTCTTTATAATTGAGATGTTGACCTCACAAATTTATATACTTAGAGAATAATGTTGAGCTTATATATCTAGAACTTAGGCCATTTTTAATTTGGGAAGATAGAAATGTATCTGTGCACAACATATTTATCTTAGGCATGATGCTAATATTATAATTACTAACTTAAACCCCAAAAGAAATAGAATAACAATGGGGCTTAAGCACATTTTGAGGGGTTGACATTGACATGGATAGATAGTTAAGAACAGAAAAGGAAACAAAGACAAGGAAGGAATGTGACCTAAACGATACCCAAATTCTATTTATTTTCTAAGGCGAAGAATAACAAAAGAAACCCTTATTATACTACAAACAAGTGCACATTTCTTTTCCGTCTCATTATGAATAATGAATTTTCACCATACACGTGTCATAATTGGAACTGTTGATTTTCTAAATCACAATTTAAAGATCATCCCAGCAAACCAAATTTAGCATTTGGTCTACTTATTTTTGTCTCCAGTTGGTTGGAACATAAAGGACCATCCATCATTTTTCCTTCTAGGATTTGTACTTCTACGGTTAGTGTTTTTTCAGTATTGAAACTAATTGAAAAAAAGACAAGGGCATGAAGGTAGAAACCTCTTCTGTATTGTGCACCGAAATATTAAAAAGGGGATTTAAATTTCAGTGATTCTTGGATTGAAACTGATACCTTTCCACTTAGCTAAAGTGCCTCCATGGATTTACTGTATTGCCTTTGAAAGAAATAATTTCAAAGCTGTTTTAAGTTTTTATGTATTGCCAGAACAGAGTGAAGAATGGAAGCTGCTTTTACATTCATTTCTTTTCCCTTTCTTTCTCATGTCGATTGATTCCGTTCCTGGTTATGTTGTTCCTGCATCCTGCTCTTTTTAATAGAAAACAAAACAAATCACTACATTTTTTTGTATAAATCGTATAGCCGAGCGGCTATACTTTTTTTGACACATCGCCCGAGCCGCTAGGCGGGCGCTAGCCACTAGGAGGGTTTTTTTATATATAAAATATATATAAATAGTATACTCGGGATTTTTTATAATTAAAAAAAAAAGAGTCTAGCCGGCCGGCTTTACTGGGTTCTTTTTTTATATTTTTTTTCATAAATAGTTTAGCCGTGCGGTTATAATCCTTTTAAATATATTTAAAAGGTATAGCCGCGCGGCTATATGTTTTTTGACACGTGTCGCCGAATCATTATGTGGGCGCAAGGCGCTAGCCGGGTCCCTTTTTTTATATAGTGTAGCCGCGCGGCTATACTCGGTATTTTAAAAAAAAAAAACGTATCGCCGCGCGGCTATACTTGGTGACACGTGGCGCCGATCTCTAGGCGTAGGCGGGTCCACCTTTTAATAAATAATATAGCCGCTGGGGTCTTTTTTCTTTAGTTTTTTCTATAAATAGTATAGCCGCCCGGCTTTACTGGGATCTTTTTAATTTTTTTTAATTTTTATTTTTAATAGTATTGTTTTCGGGATACAGTTGGCTTTGTGATCCTGATTGTATAGCATATACTATGGAACTAGATGATAACTATATGGAAACAGATAACAGGAAGGAGATAAATAGTCCTGCAGTAATGTTAAATAATTCAGAGTCATCTGAGCAAATTCCTTCCCCTGCAGAAGCATCCAACAAATAGAGTCATCTGAACAAATCCCCTCTCCGGCAGAAGCATCCAAAAAACCAGACTCATCTGAACTGAAGACCTCTTCTGCTGAAGCGTTCAGTGGACCTGAGTCAGCTGAAATGAAAATGTCTTCTCCTGCAGAAGCGTCTAATAAACCTGATGTAACTGAAAAGAAAATTGCTTCTCCTGCAGAAGCATCCAACTCTGGAAAGAAAACCCCAAGATCATTGAAGGGCAAAGCTAAAATAATGAAGAAAACTCCCATTCATAACAGCTTGAAAACGAGCAAGGCAAAGCTAAAATAGTGAAGAAAACTCCCATTCATAACAGCTTGAAAACGAGCAAAGGTACAACTAGCTCATAGGTTAATGGGAGGAAATGGAGGCGGAATAGGGGTAACAACGAGAGTAGCAACAAAAGAGAAGAAGATGCCAAGAATATGAATTCAAAAAGAGAGAAACAAGAGAATATCACTAATCAAGAGCATGCCGAGAAGAGCCATCAGGCTCAAAAGAATCCAGGAAAGATTGACGAATCCGAAAAGAGCCGACAAAAACAGAAGAATACAGAAAAATGACGTGGGTCAGACAAGAGTGTGAAGAGTCTAAGGAACAGCGAAAAACATGATGAAAAGAGGGAAAAAGCTTGGTGGTGTGATCTTCATGTGCAATGGAAAGACAAAGCCAGACTGCTTCCATTACCGTATCATGGGTGTTTCAATGGGTAAAAAAGACGTTGTGTTGGGTATCAAACCTGCGTTGAAGCTTTTTCTCTTTGATTTTGATCTTAAGCTTTTGTATGGGGTTTACAAAGCATCCTCTTCAGGTGACCTAAAACTCGAGCCAAGAGCATTTGGAGGGGCCTTCCCTGCTCAGGTCACATTTTCTTAGATCTGTCTCTCCTTGTTTGCTTTGTTTAGTTAACCAGACATGTATGCTGATGACTTGAAAACTTTAGGTGCAGTTCAATGTGGAGAAAGATAATACAAGAAGACAATACAAGAAAACTATAAT
Organism: Prunus avium; assembly: GCF_002207925.1. Next base: position 487,378 of record NW_018921721.1, on the reverse strand, counting down.
GAGAAAAAGAAGTTCAAAACAGAACTTACAGTTCGACAAGTGAGATAATGTGCCCCCTTCCTTTTATTAAGTTTTCCTGGATTAAGCGATCGTTGTTTCTTTCCATATGCTGTAGTAATAATATCCAATATTTTCCTTTGCAGGGGCGGAGTTGTGTTAAGGCCAGGGGTGGCTTGGCCCCCACAATTTATTTTACCCCTTTGAATGTATATATTGGATGTGGTAACAAATGCAAAGAAAAATTGCTATACTTAAGCCTATGGCCCCTCATCACAAATCAATACTTATCAAAATTGTATTTCAATATGAATATAATAGTAAAATCATACTACATTTATGAAAGAAAACCACTCATTTCAATTTAGTGCTTTTATAGGCAATAGTTTACTCAATAGGCCAAAAAAAATATACAACTAAACTTTTTGTGTTTAACGTTTTGGGCCCCTCAAATATAAAATCCTAGCTCCGCCCCTTTGGGTGGTGGAGTTGTGGGATAGAGTCAAGTTTTGGGTGGCTCTTTGGGCGTCGGCTAATCCTGTTTTCAATGATATCCCTTACCCTACCATTATGCGTAATTTGCTAGCTGTAGTGAATTAATGTGTTGTGTTTTGCTGGTTTCTTGTTTGTTTGTTCCTGTTTTGGCAGTGTTTTTTTTCCCCTGCTGTTTGTTTCTGGGCTCTGTGCTTGTTTCTTGTTTCTGTGGGTGGATTTTTTGTCCACTCTTTTGTTCCCCTTTCCCTTTTTTTTTTTTTATATAAAATTTCTATTCAAAACAAAAAAAAAAATCCAATATTTTCCTTTCAGGTCAGGAAGCTCACAGCACTTTTCCGACCAGCTCAAGTCCATTCAACTGCTCTAGCCACTCGTTCTCCAGTCCAGGCTAAAGTTTGGGATCGGGAAGTTCATGAAGGAGCTAAGGAATCGCTGCCACATGCCCACAGGGATGGACATGCTAGAGATCCTTATGCCAATGGTGATGCCAGGAGTTATCCAGTGTTAGCTCATGAAAGGGACCAGCGTGTTGCATACCGAGATGCGGCATCTGTAAGGAGAGGAAACTTCTCATGATTTATACCTTACTGAAAAGGAATATATCGAGCTTATGGTCTTCGAGGAGAGAGAAGAAATGTGTCTCCTCGTATCGTTCCTCCAGCTCTGTAGATGCGTATGCAAGGGATCCATATTACGGCTACTCCTATTATGGTTCTTCATCATTGGACCCATATCTGGCACCCCAGAGGAGAGAGAATCATCTAATTGAAACTGATCGTGTGGAGAGATTATACTCAACACATGCTGTTGGTGGAAGGAGAGAGAACTACCTGATTGAGACTGATCCTGTGCTAAGGAGAGAAACTGATCGTGGAGAGATACTCAATGCATGCTGCCCCTGCCGATGCTGCATCCGGTTATAACCGGACAGAAAACTACCAGGCAACCAAGGCTAATGCATTGCCTGCGCCAGTTTCATCTCGTTATGCTTTCGCTAAATGGCGCCCTCGCATCCCCTGTACTGTATGTGGGCATTTATTTTCTTCGATTTTTGTTTTTTTTGTTTTCCAAGAATAGGATTAAAAAAAAACTGCCCTGCATGTGACAAATATTTGAACTTTCAGACCCAAAGAAGGGACAAATACTTGGAACTTGTTAAATGGTGCCGCCGAGGTTGGAGTATAAATATTGGAACTTATTTATTTTGCTTTTGCATTTGAATCATAGCTCTCTTGCTCTTCTCTTTTCTTTTTTGGTGAGACTTGCTCTTCTGGTGTTTGATAAAAAATCTTAGCCGTAGACTTGAGCCAAGACCAAAGAACAAGAGGTTGTAAATGACTTGACCACAGAGTGCACTGAAATTACTCCGTCACCTTCGCAAGTTTCTCCGGGAGAAATACTACTCATATGTTGTCGAAATGTAGTTGAAACTTCCCTCACAAATTTCCAATTTTCCAAGACCCCAATATCACAAATCTTATCCATTCTTCATGTTGACTGGCTTGATCAGGGTCCAGTTCTTGTTGGATATCATAATTAATTCTTAGGCGAAATTAACGAGTTTCGGATCATCGCCTATCAAAAACACGATTCGTCTCCAACTAGTCCACATTCCATCCATACACAAGCTTCATGTAATTTAATTTGTATCATTTGCGTAAGCTTATTGATTTTTCTCCGCCAAGTATTCACAACACAATTAACCTTAAGTTTCAGCCAAGTGCTACCTTTCATTCCATCTTTTATTTTTCTCCGGTCGACTAATTCTAACATATTGAATTAATCTTGATGAATTAAAAATTTGGCGTGGGCCCATCTTAGTCCGTTTAGTAGTCCGATATGGGCACGGCCTGAGCCCATATAAACTTGGATCGGGATTGATGATTTTCTTAAATGGACGAGTCTGGCACGGCCCGTTTATTAAAGGGCCGACTTTAAACGGGTTGGGCTGATTCTCAATGGGTCTGTCTGGCTCAACAACACTGCCCGTTTGACACCTCTAGTTCAAATCATATCTAGTTGTGGCTAGTCCATCGTGATGTAACTTTGTTGTAAAGTATATTGGTCAGTTGTAAAAGTAGTGTAAATATGCTATTTTTTGTAATAAAAATAATAATAATCATTCTTCCAAAAATTAAATTAATTGAAACTTGTTTTAGCGATTCATATATATCAACAAAACGACCACTTTATCATAAAGATTTTAATTGCTATAAACTTCGTTGATGTATTCGATACATATGGGTCACCGACAATTTCGATTATGACACGTGTAGAGAGGATTTCATGCATCCTAATTTGAGTAATTTCAACCAATCTCAGTAAGTACGTATAGAAGTAAGTACGTATAGATGAAGACCAGGCCTTGGGGCGTTTTCCAGTCGTTTTCATTACACCACCCTCATACTAAGCTCGCAAGAATGACCCAACCAAACAGAAACGCAGTCTCTAATTCTCTTCCTGTCTTCCTCTTCTCCATTCTCTTCTCTCTGTCTTTATCTCTCTCTCTCTCAAAACCAACCCAAGCTAACCTAAGCTTTAGCCTTACAAACACAATGAACCCAAAACCACCCACCATGAAAGAAGACCACCAAAAGAAACTCACCCCCTTCAAACTACTCAAACCCGTCGCCTACCTCCTCCTCCTCCTCCTCTCCTTCACCTTTGGATACCTCTCTTCCCCTTCTTCTCCAACAACCCCCTCTTTTTCTCCTCCCTCCCCCCAACTCCCCCAACTCGTCAACCTCCCAACTCAACTCGACCACTTCCGACTCACCTCGCACTGCGCCACCCCACTCCCTTCTCACCTCATCCGCCAAACCATCCTTGACCGCCTCTTCAAATCCACCTCCCCCTTCGTCAACTTCCCCCCTCCCTACGCCACCCCCCTCCTCCGCCGCAGCCGCGTCAAAGGCTGGGGCTCAAACGGCGCCGTTTTCCAAAACCTCATCCAAAAAGTCCAACCCCAAACCATCATCGAAATCGGCACCTTCCTTGGCGCCTCCGCCATTCACATGGCCGGCTTGACCCGCCAGCTCGGCCTCAACGACACCCAGATCCTCTGCCTCGACGACTTCCGCGGCTGGCCCGGCTTCCGCGACCGGTTCCGCGACATCGGCCTCCTGAACGGCGACGTTTTGCTGCTCTACCAGTTCATGCAGAACGTCGTCTCGGTCAACGCAACGGAGACGGTCTTGCCCATTCCGTTCTCTACCGGGTCGGGTCTTGACTGGCTCTGTGAGATGGGCGTGTTCGGGGATTTGATCGAAGTGGATGCTGGTCATGATTTTAATTCGGCCTGGTCCGATATTATTCGGGCTTACCGGATTTTGCGCCCCGGTGGGGTTATTTTCGGGCACGATTATTTTACCGCAGCGGACGACCACGGGGTCAGGAGGGCGGTAACTTTGTTTGCCCGAGTTTACGGACTCAAGATTAAGCTTGATGGGCAACATTGGGTCATTGAATCGAGTTAATTAAACTTACTTCGTATAAATTCTAAATCTTATAGATGAGGCTTATGGTGTTTGACTACTTGCAATCTGGAAATAAATATGATAAAATCTTAGAGTGTAATGAAATAATTGTTTATTAATTACCATTCTATGATAAAATTTGAGGTGACATTTTTGTTTCTTGCTAGTTGTTTGATGTTTAATAATGTAATTAATTGGTGACGACACTTTATTGATATTTTATTAATGGGTTGATGTTCGATGTGTTCGATTAATTGGTATGGCGATTGAAACAAACTAGAACCTAATTGCTTGGAAAAGAACAAGGAGTGACATTTTTTTTTTTTTAGTGTGGTGTTGCTGCATAATTATTATTTATTTGTGATGGGTATATATCGAATTTAAAGCCTATTATACAATCAAATTGACATATTATACAAAAATTTTTATAGAGCTTATTTCAATAGAAAAATTAAAAATTGGCCACTTGTTATTTTTTAATTATTTTTTAGTATATTAATAGTTTTTAAGAACCAATTAGAAAATGACAAGTGGCTAGTTTTGAAGTTTTCTCTCCAAATAGACTCTATATGGGTATTTGCATAAGAACATCTCTAACCGATATGTCAAATTGCCACATGGATATGAAATGGCCAAAATTAAAGGTTAAAGTTGCTCCAATATAGTAGTCAAAATCCTACATGGATTTGAAGGATGGAAGTGATATATCAAAAAACTTTTTCAGTCATGAATTGCTGGTTTGAATTACATTTGTGTTCTTAGTTGAACATGTTGGTTCTAATGTTATTTTTTCCAGATTATCCCAAGATGACACCTGGCGCCAAGTTTTTTGCACTAAAAAAAGCCAAAATAATCCCAAGATGACACCTGGCGTCATCTCAGCGCATCACCTTTCACCACTTGCACAAGTGTACGTCAATAAACATGGCCACATCCTTACTTTTTACCCTAAATTCTTATTTTATTATTTTTTCTTATGAAATTCATAACTAAATACACAAAAATGTTAAAAATGTTTCGAAAATTGCTACGAACTCATTGACACTTCATCTTCCTATTGAATTCCATGTTTCATGGTTACGCTACATTAGTATTTTATTATTATTTACCTTACATTATTATTATATTACTTTTTAGCCTCTACATTTGTTAATTATATTTACTCGAAATTATTATTTTTATTATTATTTTGAGTGCGAATAGACCATTTCTGGTGTTAATCAGTTTCTCTCTTCTTCAATTTGTTATTTTTTTTTCTTTATTAGGGTGAAGGGATGTTTTGAAAAATTAAAAGAAAAAATTACATTCCAACCATTGTATAACATCAGAAAAAAGTCAATGAATAACCCATTATTTGTATAGCTTAATTTGGATCCCAACCATCTCATTCATTCATACAAAATTGACGGATTACTGACTATTAGGCCTGGGCACGGTCCGGTTTGGACCGGTTCTCAGGCAAAATTAGAACCGAAACCGTACTGTTCATCCGGTCCGGTTCGGTCCGGTTTTGACAAAAACTCATGAACAAAACCGACAAAATCCAGACCCACCGGTTCCGGCTCGGTTCCTGCGGTTCCCGGTTTTGAAGCTTCAAAATAGAAAATAACAGAAAATAATAAAATCAAAGAAAAAAAAACCAGAAAAACAAAAGAAAATATCTTATCTTCAAAAATCATATACCTCGTTTTCACAATAACAACTTAAAAAGAATCCCCAGATCTACAAGATCTTAATCAAAATATACAAGAACTTAACACATATATGTGCATTGCATAGAAAGTAGAAACAAAAAACAAACCAGAAAGAGGAAGAAGAAGAAAAAGAAGAAGGAGAAAGAGGGATGAGAAAAAAAAAAGTCAGAACCACCATAAGGGGGATGAAGAAGAAGAAGAAGAAGAAGAAGATAGAAAAAAAATTCGAAAGCAGCAGAAATGGGAAGAAGAAAAAGGAAGAGAGAAAGGAGGGGAAGAAGAAAGAGAGATATGGAAAAAAAAAAAATCGAAACCAGCAAAAATGAGAAGAAAGGGGAAGAAGAAGAAAGAGAAAGAAGAAAAAGCAAAAGGGATAGGAAAAAAAATACGGAACCAGCAGAAAGGGGAAGAAAAAGAAAGAGAAAAAAGAAGAAGACGAAAGAGGGATAGAAAATAAAAATTGGAACAAGCAGAAAGGGAAAGAGAGAAAGGGTTGAAGAAAGTAAAAGAAGAAGAAGACGGAAGAAGAAGATGAAAGAAGAAAGAGAGATAGGAAAAGAAAGAAATAAAAAGGAACCAGGAGAAAGGGTAAAAAGAAAGTGCGAGAGAGGAATTGTATGGTAGTATAGGTGATAATCATGTGTGTGTGCGTGTACGGTAAGTCCTTACACAACCAATAAAAAAGAGCAACCTATTAAATATATATATAATTTATAATATAAATATATATTAATTAAGCCGGTCCGGTTTGGACCGGTCCGGTTTTTAGAGATGGTAAACCGGAACCAGAACCGCACAGAACCGGTCCGGTTCGGTTTTGGTCAACTCAACCCGGTTTTTTGGTCAACTCGGTTTTTTCCGGTTCGATTCGGCTCGATTCGGCTCGGTTTCTCGGTTTCCCGGTTTGAATGCCCACCCCTAATCATATCCATGTTCAATATCCGTATAAAATTCAGGCATGCAAATCCTCATATATATAGCTGAGCATATATTCAGTGAAACATTAACAAAATATCTTAGATTAATAAAGGGAAACAATTTCCTTCCACCTAGGTGAACCCATCATAAATCCGTCAATTCCATAATTTCCGTCAATTCCTCGTGTCACAATTTGTGGCACGTCCTCGTAGGTCTCGGTAGCATAAAGTTACTCGAGCCGCATTCCTCGCAAGACTCAGAGGACACTTGGTCCACCCGAGCCACATTCCTAGCACCACAAAGTTTGA
>NW_018921721.1:464010-479642 GCF_002207925.1 Prunus avium | reverse complement strand
TACAAAAAGAACTCCTACGTAGCGGAGGAGATGGATAGAGGAAAGTGACGGCCCTGTGGTGACGTCCCCGTACACGACTACTGTCTGGGGGCGCAAAACATTGAAAAACGTGAATGGACAAAAATAAAGTTTTAGAACATAGGGTATCAACATACTAACCCCTCTGTTAAAACATTTAGAAAATTTAATCATATCCATGTTCAATATCCGTATAAAATTCAGGCATGCAAATCCTCATATATATAGCTGAGCATATATTCAGTGAAACATTAACAAAATATCTTAGATTAATAAAGGGAAACAATTTCCTTCCACCTAGGTGAACCCATCATAAATCCGTCAATTCCATAATTTCCGTCAATTCCTCGTGTCACAATTTGTGGCACGTCCTCGTAGGTCTCGGTAGCATAAAGTTACTCGAGCCGCATTCCTCGCAAGACTCAGAGGACACTTGGTCCACCCGAGCCACATTCCTAGCACCACAATGTTTGAGCGTCCCCGAACTTGTGGGCAATTGTCAAACACACACTGACTCATCCAAAGGCAACTGGGATGTCCTTGGACATCATTATAATCGAAGGCAACAATTTATCCGAATGCAACATTTTTGGGTACCTATAGTGGTTTAAAAACAAAATACATGCCCTTCCTGGAAATTTCCATTTTATTCCTCAACCAATCATTCAATATGGTTAATACCTCATTTCTTACTTTCCAAGCCATTTGCATTTAAATATAATAACATATAATCGAGAACATATATATATAATTTCATTATTCCTGCTCAGAAAGTAATAGCCATAGATAAATCCTTCAAGATCAAATATTGAAACTTTAATAACATAAAATCCATTTATAAAACAAAAGTCCACTCACTGTGCGTTCGAGCTGCTCTGACCCTTTGAGGGTCCCTCCTGTGGATCAGCTGATACCCGAGTACCTAATTAAGCCATCATAAATATTTAATTAATAAAATTACTCAACACAATAATTTAATTATATAATTTAAAGCCTTGACCCCCGGCTTCTAGAAGTGCGTGTAATTAGTTTAAGACCAATCCTATCGAGTACGCTGAACCGGTGTACCACAATCCTTTGAATCTTTCTGCAATGCACAAAGCAGGTCCCCCCCCCCATAGGAGTAAAACTCCCAAATAACACTTAACAACAAGAGAGGAGTTTGTTTCAGTTATACTATGTCCGAGAGGTTTAAACTTAATGTATAACCACTATTTCTAGATATGTTGTAGAGAACAGGAAACTGAACAACTTTCAAGAAGAAACCTTGGTCATCTGAGCAAGGGAAATCGTGAGTAAGGTGCTGTAGAATTTAAACAGCAGACTAGAGGACTTACTACCCTTAAACAAGGTTTCAGATGGTTATAGAACTACAATTGCTGTGAATTTTGGATATTTCATAGTTCTATAACTAAGGAACAACCTGTATGAAGAAATTGTTGTCGAATGATCAATAGAAATCGACACACAAGAAAGAATTCGAGCCTACATCAATGCAGCAGACAGGAATAAGCAGGCGACACTTCATCACACTTTGAGATAACTACACTTCTTAGATTAAGCTCCACTTTTTACAGATTATAGCCAAGCCATATATAAACAACTTTAATGAAAGGAACGAAGCCAATAGATCAAAGGAAGGCCACATACAAGAGTGAATAAGGGCACACTAGAGTGAAACCAGCAAACAGAATGAAAGTGAAGACTAGTCTCACCTTGAACACGATTTAAGGTAGATAGAAATCTCCGTTTGCCTTGGAATTTGGATATGTTGTAGATGTCGACCTCAGAAACAATTGTCCTGAAGGAATAGAGATGAAAATCGCAACAGAAACTCGCATGCAAAGAGAAATCCGTGCTTAACACTCAGAAACAATTGTTATGAAGGAATAGAGGTAAGAATCGCAACAGAAACCCGCATGCAAAGAGAAATCCGTGCTTAACACAGAGTATCAGACAGAGATGAGCTGTTCATACTCCAACTGGGGTTTGAGGTGTTTATATTTCTCCGACTGGGCTAATTTTCGGATATGTTCGACTCATGAGGCAGACGAACAAGTTTGAAGAAGGAACTATTTCGTTTCGAGCTCAGGAAGTTGATGCTTTGGACCTGTGAACAGATCAGTATGTCTTGAGGAGGTTCTGACGGTTTTTGAGATTATGATGGGTTTATGGAACTTACGTGTTGAATGAAGAGAATATTTGGGGAATTTGGGCTTATCAGATTTGGGGCTCATCAATAACAGGCGTGTCGGGAGAGTAAAAAGAGATGTTCTGGTTTTCTAAAAACCAACTTTGAAATATTTACAAGTTTGCCACCGGACTAATTTCTTTATCGCCACTTTTTAGTTACAACTCCGATTCGAACCCATTATGTGTCTAAGAACTCGTTTCGACGTGCTCTACATAGCGGTCCAATCAAAATTTTCAAATTCCTTCCCGGTCAAAAGGTCAACTTTTATACTCGTTAAAATATTCCATGGGCAAAATAGTCTTTTTCAAGAATAAAATAATAATTAAAAATTAATTAAGGATCAGGTTGTTACATAATTGCTTATCTTGGTTAAATATATATATTGTCTTATGTACTAATAAATATTTATATCTTATTTTATTACATATATTATTCTATTATATATATATATATATATATTATTTTATTATATATGTGTATTACATATCCTATTCTATTATATATGGATATGCAGGAGTAAAATAGTCATTGTTAATTAGTGTAGTTACGTGTCAAAGAAAAACAAATGCTAAGTAAGCATGGCTATGTACTAGCTTTGTCAATTCACGAAGAAGAGTTGTTTAGGATTTGAGGAATTGGAAACTACCTTATCTGCAAAGCTAGACCACATAAATATTATTTGAATGGTAAGTATACAAAACCGCCACAACACCATCCAATAGGAAAGGACTTATTGCCGACCTCTTCTTTATATATATAGGACATTATGTGCATAGCAAATGAACAGAGAGAGAGATGATAAAATTCTTGGAGGAGATAAGGGCTTAGCTCGTATTTTCTTAACTTTGAGCAATGCTTTGGAATCAAGGTAGGGATTTCTTGGGGGCCCTTTACGGGGATTAATTTAATTAAATTTCGTGAGCACTATATTATGCGTGATATTATAATTTGATGGATGTTCTTGATATTGGGTGTTTACGTGTTGTTAATTATTTAATTAATGTTGGCATGATTATATGTACATTGGTGATATTTAAATTATTACATTGATATGTGAAAAGAAGAACTATATCATGTCATGGAAATTATTTGGAGTTCTTGGGTTGAGAAAATAATGATGGGAAAAGAGGGGAATGGAAATAGTCTTTTGTGTAGTTGAGTCTAACTGTTGGCAGGTACCAGGTCTCAAGGATCCCACAGTGCACATGATTTTTATTGGGTGATTTGGGACTGGTGACAAGGAGTTAGACAAAATGACTAACAAAAGGGGAAATTATGGGATGATTGAGATAAGTGTTAGTTCATATAAATGGGCATTTGGGACCAAGTGGTATAAGCATGGTATGGGACGTGCAGGTCTGCTTGTCCAGTTATTTGAATTAACGAGAGTAGAATTGAAGCTCATTCTTGCATTAATATTATTAATGTGATATTTCGTTGTGTGATTGCATGTCACTTAATTTAGTTCTATCAATCTACTGTGGTAAGGTCTCATGTCCCTACTGAGCGGTGGTTGCTCACCCCTCACCCTGTTTAATTTTTCATATGAATTAGTGGGCAAGACAAAGACTAAACTAGTTGAGGCTGAATTAGATTAGAGTGATAGAGCTTTATTTATTAATTGTAAAGTTGTAAGATTTTGGGAGTTATTTTTATAAGAAAAGTTTATTTTATATTTTGGCTTTCTTTTTATTCTATTTTACTTTTTATTTTCTCACGCACCGAGCGGGGGGGTTTCCATCGACCCCCGAGTCTGGGACGTGACAAGTCCATGACTAAAAAAATATTAAAATAATATTTGACATCAAGCTTTTGGATATGTTATTTTTGACATATCTCTTTCAACCTTCAAATCCATGTAGGATTTTACTACTTGGTTAGAGCAACTTTAACCTTCAATTTTTGTCATTTCATGTTCATGTGACAATTTGACATATCAGTTGAAGATGCTCTTATCATTTACTCTCTTATATTTTTTGTTCGGTGAATTAAAGATATTGTAAACTTTATTTGTTCTAAAAATAAGATACATAGCATATGTAGGCTAGACCATTTAGCATAGTTATGAGGTTTTTTTTCTCTCCTTTCAGGTTTCCCTCTCGTCCTGTTGCTTTTTCTTTATCACGTTTTGGTTGTCTTCCTTTTCTCCTTGCTTGATTGATGCCCCCTCCTTTTTTGGGTTCAATGGAAAACCCAACCGAGTAATTTTTTTATTACTTGGCTAAGGCAGACGAGTTTCGATCTGCCTTAGCTGACAACTCATCAAGTTTTTTGATTTGCCTCAGAGTTCTTGAACCAAATTTTTTTGATCTACCTCATAGTTTAGACGAGTTTCAATCTACCTCAGAGTTCTTGAACCAAAGGTGTTCGATAAAGGCTCGGTCTTTTTCACTACCCAGTTTTCAGAATGCCCAACAAAGTGTGAACCACTCACTCTCTTCTTCATTCAAACCACTTTACATTTCTTCCACCGAGAGTTTTGCATTGGTGAGTAAAACTGATAAGCGAGTTACCGAGTGCAAGGCCTATGAGGAAGACAAGTCGCGACCTTTGAAGATTATAAAATTATAGGCTAACGCATACGCGTTTCGCATCATGACATTGATTATGATGCGTTTTCTGATTGTATGAATCTTCAAACCTAATCAAGTAAAAAATATTTTTTTGTTTTTTTTCCACCACGCATGTGTTGTTTCATGCATCTTCTGGAGAAATAGAGTTTTTTTTGTTGTTCTTTTATGCAGTTATCTCCTCCCTTCCCCTCATAATTAGATTGTAATGAATCTGTCTTTATTTTGTCCTCAAAGAAATTATCTATTCATAAGAGGCTGGATTGTGATAAGAATTTTTGAGGTTTTTCCATTTCATTTGGATTTGAATATTAATTCCATGGGAAATTGTTTATTGAATCCGGGAGAAGAGAGAGAGCAGAATAAGTGAGAAATAAGAAGATTACATAGAGCGAAGAGAAAAAAATAAACATGCTCTAAAGGAGAGTTTAGTTAACCACAAATAAAACGTAACGTCTGTTTAGTGAAGGGAAAAAAAACTTGGTGTTGTGTCACATTCTAAGGGGCTAGATTATTATAACGGTTTAGATTTAGTGAAATACAAGTAAATGTGTAGTCTCTAAATACAGAGGCTCGGGATCCGATTGGATACACCCCCTTAGACTACTTCTTGTATAAAAAAAAATGAGATACATAAGGGTCCGTTCAGTAACGTTTTCAAGGCCCCGTTTTCATTTTCTACTGAAAACGCGTTTGGTATGTCGTTTTCATTTCCCTGTAATTGTTTTATGAAAACAAATTCAACCTCATGCACAAAAACTGAAAACACCAAATGATTGTTTTCATTTTCTACCCAATGTATTGGTCTGATTGCTTTCTTTTTTCAATTTTTTTTGGTTGGTTTGATAAAACCATCATATATTATTCAATTTCATATTTATTTTAAACTAAAGATAATATTATTTTATTATCTAGGTTTTTCTAAAATTAGAATTTTTTATTATTTTAATTATACATTATTATTCTCAAAGTATACATTTTTTATTGTTTGTAATAAATTTAGGCTTTAAAATATCAAAAAATTTTAAATAAAAAAAAATTAGGACTGAAATTAGCAAAAAATATACTTGAAAAATAACTCATAAAATATTATTATCAAATTGTCCTACCATACATGTTTTCACTATTTTTATTTTCTCAATATGTTTTCCAATTAATCTACCAGACACATTTTTGAATCTTGAAAATACAAATTCATTTTCTCGTTTTCATTCTCATAATATTATCCGAAAACATTCTTAAAAAATGTTACAAACAAGGCCTAATATTTCTTTTTGGGTGAAAGATTATTTTCCAGGTCCACAAGTAGGGGTATACCAACACTCTGGGCCTAATATCACTCACTTAGAATCCAAAACACCAATTCAGCCCAATCGAGGAATCAACTTGAAAGTTACACGAATTAGAAAGACCAAAAGTAACCAACAATTTATTCCACCTTTTGGTTAAAGTTTTCAGTGGCCCTAATGACAAGTTGCCACATCTTTTGGAATCTAAAAAGCTGGGATAATGTAAACGTGAGTCATGCTTAGGTAATTAAAAAAAAAAAGTAAAATCTGAGTCATGCTAGTTGATTATCGCAGTGAGTTGCGCTTCCTTGTACTTCATTTTGAATCTCTCTGCAGATTGATTAATTTATAGTAGATTAGACTTTCAACCATGTTTATATAAATAAATAAATAAATTGGTATCTCGAATTCATCAAACTTAACATCCTATTAAGGAGAAACACTTGTGTGAAACGGAAATAGCACTGTTTGGTTATTCTCGGCCAATCACACTATGTCACGCATGATAACTTTTTCACTTAACATAACGTGATTGGCCGAAAAGAACAAAACAATAATATCCATATTTTACACAAGTTTTTTTCTGCCTATGAAGACATGTCAATGAGAGACACAATTTTCTTATACTAGGGAAAAGTCTGCTGAAAAATTTATATGACGTTAGCATTAGAGTTCATTTAGGCAATACCACATTGGTATCCCCTTCTTCTAGAAAAGTCTTTCTTAATTAACATCCTATATTTGAAGGAAATGAACTCCCTTCAGCCAACCGCTTTAGGGTTAAACCCAAAAAGTCAGAAGACGAACCGAAGCCCGATAAAGAAAGCACACAAGAACAAAAACACAAAGCAATAGTGGTGGCTCTCGCTTTCCTTCATTTTCTCATCGATTGAATCTTTGCCATCTTTGTTTTTATACGCAAGGAATCAAGCAAACACTATCCAATAAGAATCCACAACCCGCATCGCTTTTCTTTTCTTTTTTTTTCTAATCCACTTAGGTTTCAACCTGCATCGCACGTTACCACCGAAAAAGAAATCCATTAAAAAATATATAGACGCATAAAAAGCACATTTTCCCAGTGTGTTTTGTTTTCTTTGTTTAATAGTATTTTGTAGTGGTGGTAGGTGGGTCCTAGATTCTCATGTCCGAGGACCCCCAAAACACATCCGCAGTTGATATTCCATTTCATTTCGTCCACAAAAGAAGAAGCACGAGTGGTACACTTCAGGCCAATAAATCAAAATTAATCACACCCCTGTAAAAACCAGAAAAAATATGTCCTTTTATAAATTCTGAGAAATGCTAACAACAGTCGTCTTGATCGCGCGTTTATAAGTAGCGGTACTGTTGATGCGTTGCAAGGAGGTTTCTGATGCACAACAATTGAGAGAAATTATGCGCGCGTAAGCAACTGTCCTTTCCGACAGTGACGATTCTACCTTTTCCTTTCGAGCCTCGTTTATTAGACACCCCCACTTGTCAGTCCCATTTAGGAACGTGCATAAAATATCTCTCATCCCTGGATTCATTTGATTCACCCAACTATGGTTGGACTGTCTTTGCTCCTAAAGTCCCCACTGTGCCATAAACATGGGGAACACGTTACTATTAATGACACTTCCAAAATGAAAAATACCAACGGTTCATACAAAAATATTTATCTCCATAATTAATTACATATCTTACAAAACACAACAAATTTAAAAAAAAATCAATAAGGAACTTCAATTATTTATTAATACAGAGATAAATAAATAAATTCAAACTTGGCAAACTGAAAATCAAGGTTTACCCAATTCAAAGATCGACCATGTGCGGACACACACATTGCCTTGAACGATCCGTCGGTCCTGCTTTTTAGTTCTGATCTAATATTCTAAGAAGAGCAGATTTGAGGCTGTCTTCGCTTCTCATGTTTTCTGGAACCTTCACCACAATATCTTGAAGCATGAGCTCGTTGATGCAAGACAAGCTCGCATGGTGGATCTGCAACTCCAAGTCCCGCAGCGCCGCCATTAATCTGGCGGATGGGTAGTTCACATTCTCTGACTGCACCCTAATCATGGCGTCGGTGCCCACAATCTTCACCTCCACTTCGAGCCCAGACCCATTCGCAGACGAACTGGGGGGCTTCGCGATCTGCTCCACGGACGTGGTGGTGCTCTGGATGTCCAGATTATCTCCTGTTTCGACCTTGACTTTCTTTGACTCTCTCTGTACCTGCGACTCCAATTCGTCCACCTTCGTCTTCAGCTCGTTGATATAAGAAACGGCGTCGGATAGCAGCGACGCCTTGTCCATTCTCGACACGTTGGGGACCACCGCCCGCAGTGCGTAGAACCGGTGGTTCAGTTTCTCCCGCCGCTGCCGCTCCGCCTCCACATGGTTCAACGGCGTGTCGCGGCCCAGACCCGGTTTTCGGCCCCGCTTTTTCGGTGTCCGTTTCGGGCCGTCGGAGTCCGAGTAGTCTGGCTTCGGGTTCGGGTTTGGATCCGGGAACAGACCCGTTCCCGGGTTTCCACCCTTCCTCTTCATCATCGTCAAGTCCAGCGCCACTTCCTTCTTGTCGTCCTCCTCTTCTTCTACGCCGGCGATGATTCCGATATCGGCGAAAGAGAAGTTTCGGTTTATGAAGTCGATGGGGGATCTGGTTTCCGGGTCGGGTTGGTCTGCTACCGAGCAGATGAAGTCCGATCGGAATAACGACTTGGCCTGCTGGACCAGGCTCCAGTTTTCTCTGATCGAATCTGAAGAACCCATTTCGAGAACGCCGGTGGGGGTTGGGATGCAGACCAGGGTTTGAAAGCCATGCATTTGGGCCTCTTTGGCTCTGTCGCAGTTGTAGAATTGGAGCTCATGGGCGCCAGTGAGCCACACCACAGAGCCGGAGCTGAAGGCCTTGCCGGGAACACTAGCGCTAATGGCGCTGTCGCCAATGGAGAAAGATCGAGCCAACGACATGACGTAGAACCACTCGCCGTCGGAGACGTCGGCGTCCAAGCCCATGTGATCCATGATGCTGTCTTGATGATGATCTGGGTTGTTGTCGTTGATGAGAGATTGAATGCCCTTGAGGATTTTCCTTCTTTCTGAGAGAATCCCATAGGGGTTGTTGTGGTGTTTGGCGGAGGGGTCTTTGGAGCCTTGGAAATGGCCGTCTCCCCATGTCAGAAGGAGACGGCCATTGTCCTGGTGGTCGGTCGAGGTTTGCCAAAAAATCGCGTACGACCACCAGTCTGGCTGAGACTGGACAATAAACTGAAGCCTTTGTTGTAGGGATGGTGAGGTTTCTTGTGGTAAAGATACTAATGAAGAGGATGAAGAGGGAGAGATTATTAGCTCTTCCATAGAATCTGTATGAATATGTGTACGAATATCTGAGAGAGAGAGAGAGAGAGAGAGAGAGTGTAGTGAGACCAAAGTTTGTGGGGAAAATGAGTGTCTAATTTAGTGGACACAAATCGATAAATAGTTTGGCAGTGAAGAGGGTAGAAAAGGTATGCATGGGAGGGAGAGAGAGAGAGAGGACTAAAGGCGTTAGAAAAGGTTGGGGTGGGAGGGGTGTTTATATTAGTTAAAGTGAGCAGTGTGAGAGTGTGATGTGGGGTTTAAGTTTGGTGGTGTTGCTGGGGTTCAGATTCAATTCAATTGGTTCAGCCCTAAAAATATTTTATAATTCAATCGGCCCAGGCCAATAAATATTTTAGAATTAATTTGGGTCGAAAAATTAGCCTAATAGGCAATAGCCGTAAGAGGGTTGTATGGTAGAGTCACTATTGGGCATCACTAGCACGTGGAATGAAAGGGAGAGGCTTAGTGACTTATTGGCGGGGTCTCTCTTACATGCATTATCTTGAGCGTGGATATGTTTGGAACGGTGGAATTATCCGAGCGTGGATAGGTTTGGAATGGTAGAAAGCTCTTTCGTTAATCAAACTAAAATTTTTGGTTGATCAATTTCTCTTCCATTAATCAACCATTAGAACCTTTAATTATTCGAATCAGTTAACCACTTATTTGGTTCGGATTAATTTAGTAGGCCGATAATATCATTTAACAAAAACTCTAGTATCGTTTAACAAAAACTCTTCAGAAAAAAAAAAAATTATTTATTACTAATGCTAGTTGCAAGAAAGAGTCCAATAGACAAAGATATGTCAAATTCAAGAATCCCTTCTTTACCAGAGATAATGTTAGTATGAAATTATGTTTGCATTTCCTATAACTTAGTATAAGTTTGGAAGTGTCATTTAGCTAGAAGGTTAAAGCAAAATTGTCGTCTTTGATTTCCAGAAACTACAAGATTGAAACAACTCAGCAATCCCCGAATTTTAGAATCATGTACTCATAATGGAAACGTTTATTGGAATCTAATATGATTTTATTTCCTTGATCTTCTTTGATTTTAATAAATTAGAATCCCTTTAGGAGTACATCTCATTTAGGCATGTTTTTCAATATATTTTGTTTATTTCTTGTTTTCTTTTATTATTAAATTATTTTTGTCTCTCAAGCATTTTTTTATTGAAAATCACGTTGGTAATTGGAAATGATCCTGTTGAATAAAAAGTAGTTTTTAATTGTGTGATTATCAAAGTCTTACTTTCTTGATTCCCTTTTATTTTACCATGAGGAATGCTATTCACAATCGCTCTAAAGTGATTCTCACGATACTTGCTAGACACGTGTACATGCATTCCCAATGTATCCTCATTTTTATTTTTTTTATTCTTCTTCTTTTTCTTAGTCTCCATATCTCAATCCTACTACTAAAGTTTATTTTTATTTATTGATTATAATTTAAATTGGCCTATTCACCTCCCTCTAGGCATTATTAGTCATCCTACATGTAATTTTAGATAATAATTCAATCTTTAAAAAAAAAAATAACATAGATAAACATCTATAGCTACAAAGCTGAATATATGTATGAACTATTATTAACAAGCATATTAGCCAAGGAATATATACTCTATGTTTAGTATACTTCTATATATTAATATTTGTATTTGGGTTCTTAAATAAAACAAATGAAACGTCTATAGAATATAGCACCATGACAAATGCAAAATATTTTAACAAAAAACTTCGATACGGATTTTTTTTTTTAAATTAACCAAAAAAAAAAAACCAAACCAAACCAAATTGTTGGTACGGTACGGTCGGTACGCTGATTTTTCAGATGAGATGCCAACCCTATATGCATGGAGCATAGCGATTTTTGCATACATCAAATTTTATTTATTAAACAAAATAAGAGCCATTTCTATATAACAAATATAAAAATAAAATAATTAGCATTAATTAAAAGTTTAAAATATGCATAAAACAAAGCAACGTTAAATTATATGGAGCCACTAGAATCTCTCCTCATATTTAGGGGCATCTATCCCCATTTTAAGAGGTGGATAGGGAAGCATGGTTGGAGTTGAATTTTTTCAATTCCTCTCTAAAATTTGTCTAAGGTGGTGGTTTAGGGACCTCAATGTGGATGCTCTGATGAAATTAAAGTTTATCTTTGTTTAGGAACCCTAACTGCTCTCTCCTTTTGTGAGTCCCAAAGAAAAACTCCATAGAAGGGGGATGAGGAAGAAGCGTCATTGCCCCTCCTCTCCTCCTCTCTCCTCACATTTTTCTTATGGGTTAGTGAATAAGTCTACTAGGGCGTTTTGAATAAAAAGCCTTTTGTGGTGATTTATTCTTAGCATGCTCAGATTGAAGTTCCCCATCACCCATTTTAGTCATTCTCAAACTAATCATTCTCCCAAAACCCACTCTCTAACACTGCTCATATTCTCTAAATTTGGGTCTACATCGTCTTCGACAGAGGTTGCTGTAAATCACCCAATTGTTCTTTATCAAGGTAGTTGTTTTCGTTTATTTGTTCATTGTTATGTGTAGGTACATCACTGGAAACCATGTTTTCCTCACATCTGTTACGGATGCGATGGTGAGTGTGCCCGCGATGACACTTCTTCAAGTGTTGGTGGTGGTAGGGTTCCTTTAGGATTATGGGTTTGTTTAGAGTTTCTGTTATGTTGGTTATGTAGGCTTTATTTGGACTTATGGTTAATTGTGGTGATGTGGGCTAGTAGTTTTAGTGTAGCTTTTGTCTGCTTTAGTTTTGTCTTTAACATGTTAGTTTGTTGCCCTCTTGGGATTGGTACTTTAGATGTTATGTTGATGTCTATGATTATACTGTTGACATAAAAGATCCCAATTACAATATGACATAATAATAATAAATAAATAAAGGATACATACTGTAAATGAATCCATCCCAATTACAATATGACACACGTATATGTAAAACTTCTCCAGTGACCTAAGCTAATAGAAAAGTTGAAAATAACTTTTCTATAACCCCTTTCAACTGCCACAATTTCCCCGAATCTGGTCAAATGACATCAATGACAAAAATTAGTCACTAACTGGCATGATTCTCCTGAAGAGACTAAAAACACCCAGCAAATTCAACCGAGTTTTTTGAATAATGAGAAAAAAAAAATACCGAAAACTCATAGAGTTTCTGGATTTTATTGAACAAACTAAACCAAAATAAAAAAGCTAAAACAAAGCCGATAAAAGGAAAATCAACCGCCGCTAATCTTACTTCGGGACATGACATAGAGAGCGTCATCTAGTTACTCCAAAACCTCAACGCACCAATGAGCAGTGGATCTACCATGACCAAGCCACAAGAGCAAGCTCTCGCAAGATGAGGCACAACACCTCAATTCATGAAACTACTTTTGACATGATACAAATGTGTGCTTGGGGAACGCTATAGATCTCTTTGCCCACTTATTTTTTCATTATGCAAAGCTTTATGATAATTGAAATCGTTCATTCTCAAGATCATTATTTAAGGATCATTCTTGTAAAAAAGCAATTAAAGGAAATTGTTTAGCTATATAATTAACAATGTAATAATTCAATGTTTAATCAGAAACATTAATATTTGTCTATTAAGTGATAACAGTTAGATGATTAAATAATTTTTCTGATTTTATTCTATGTATGAGGTTGTTGGATTGAATGTACAATTTTAACTTTAAAAGCCGAGACAAGCACTGAGACATGTATACGATGCTTCTCTCTCTTTATCTTTCTACCAGACTTTTTGTGGTCTCTCCACCCTTTGTTTTCCACCGTCTCCCGTGCAATTATTTGTTCCTTGAATTTACAAAAGTTAACTCATTATTGCACAAACTTACTTTTGCAGTCTGTATGGGTTAAATGTACGAAAAACAAGATCATATCAAGATCTATTTTATGTTAATTCTGGCTCTAGTTCTAGTTCTAGATATGGACCAACAAGTCGCCAAGAAGATGACCAAACTATATTCAGTCAGGCAGGAAGATGCAAATTCAGGTAAAACGTCGACACTATAGATCTGACATGCATAAAACCACACACAGTATTGTCTCTGTTTCACACACACAGACATATCTAGACTAGGGCCGATAGTGAAGGATACAAATACATGAAAATTCTCTTAATATTTAGAAATTGGTTAAAAAGGACGGATCAGCAAAGCTTTTAAACTGCACATGCATAACGTACGCTTTAGGGCCCAGATTATATCTTTTCCCTGTTTCGTCTTTTAATGTGTCCCCTTTTCTCCCCTCACTCGCTCCCTTATCAGATAAATGGTTTTCATTTAGAAAAACTCCATCACCCAAGAACCAACGATCGGAATTACTTAGAGAACTTAATAAATTGACATTTTCGGTCATGAAACGAATCAGAATGAGTGGTTTATGTGCCTAACATAAACAAGCATGAATATTGTTACGTATATTTTTCATGATATTTAACTTCATTTTGTGTATCAAATTATAAAAAAAAAAATTCGTTACTGAAAACTAATTTTTCTCGACATTTTCTAATAATTCATAACTCATCATCTAATCCGTTACTTTTTGTTCGGAAGCTTATCATGCATAGGGTGGAACAATGGTGGATTCAGAATTCAAAAGCCAACCGGGCACAACTTGGTTAATCTATTTGTTTTGAAGTTTTATTAAATATATTTTAGTGGGAATCATTGCATTTGTTAAACTAATTTATTAGTTTGTACACATATGTCTCTTGAACTGACAGACTTAATATATTTATTTATTTTTGGATTCTGACAGACTTAATTAAGCATGTTGATCTTGTGCCTAATTCTTGTATTTAACTGTTCCATTATTTAATATGAAACTTAACCTCGTATGCCCAAGCCCCAATAAACAAAACGACACGTACGTTCGAAAACCACACGCAACTACATTCTTTATTTAATTGTTTTCTGGGAAAGAAAAAAAAAGAAAATCTTTATTTAATTGTTCTTCAGATTATATCAGATTGCTGCGGTGTTCATGTGCAAATCTTCTCCAAAATAAATTTCTATGATCATCTGTATCTGTTGGAGAATCACTCAAATTGTTACTGACGAACCAGACCACCTCAGTAATACTTCCATTTTGAACTTGTTCTTGAATATCAGAGTCTTTTGAGTTCGTTTGATTCGCGGAATGAATTTTTTGAGAATGAAACTCTAATAATTTTTTCGCCTTTTTCCTTCTTGTGAGAAATTCAGGTAAATTACAGATGGATCGTGTAGTTGGAAGGGGGGCTTAATTTGTCCTTTGCAGATGATGACCCGTACATAATTGAACAAGTTTAATCGACATGTGGGCAATGCCTTAGCGATCAGACAGAACCCTTTGAGCCTGCCAACTCAACTACCATGCAAGAAGTTGAGCTACCCATCTTTTTTAGCTATATGCAGAAATTAAAACTTGATATATATAATTGAAATTGGTAGGGGCCATGCAAGCATTTAGTAGCTAGGCAAAGGAGGAATTCATTTATTTTTCATAAATAAATCTGCGGAAAAATAAAAAATCTGAAATTATAGTGTTGACATCTCACATGGTCGTCATTGTATGCTTGAACAGAAGGAACCCAATCATCATAATGATTCATAAATGAAATGTACTATTAATAAATGGACACTTGGATCTTCCTGGTACGTACGCCCCATTGGGATGAAATTGCCTAGCCTATTTAAGAAAATGAACCCAATTATTGTTAGCTAAGATACAGAAATGGATCTAACATAGTGAAAAAGGGTCTTAATTAAAAAATATATAGAGAAATAAGATAGATAAATGAATTCATTTCTCCGTGATTTAGACTATACCTTGTACTAAGAAAAAAAAAGAGAAACGGTGTGCCACATTTTTATTAGGGTCTTATTAAAATTCATAAGACCATGATATCAAACACATTGACAGCAATGTACATCTGTCTTTCATAGGGCCTATTATGGATGATATCGTTCGTGATAAACTCATTTGTAATCTAGTTAATTGTATTGTTTTTACTCGTAGAGAGTCGAATGAAGTAGCGCATACGTCAGTTATGTTTGCTTTAACTTGTGTGCATGTTGTAAAGTGGATTGAGGTGCCCCTGACTTTATTCAGGATGCTTTTATGCTTCGAATTTTAGTTATAAATAAGGTCCCCTCATGCCGTCAGGCTTCCAATTTTTTTTTAAAAACATCA
>NW_018921721.1:439930-455904 GCF_002207925.1 Prunus avium | reverse complement strand
ATATATGTATATATGTGTATGTATATATATACACATATATGTACATATATACATATATTATAAATTTATGTGTATATACATTATAGTATATGTGTAAGTAAGTTTAATAATAATAATATACGTTATTAATTTTACAATATAATATATGCATTTTATACATTGGTGAGCATTGGGACTAGCTAATCCTCCCCTTCCACATGGGATTACTAGTCCCCTACTAAGGAGGTGTTTTTGGTGGGCCCGGTATTAGCAATCCCATCTAAGACTAGGATTAGATAAAACAAACATGGTACGAAATTTAGTCCAAGCCAGTCCAAGCCAATCCCGTGTACCAAACGAGCCCTTATGATTTATGTATTTGCATATTAAAATAAAATAATCACGTGAAAGATTTGGGGAGAGAGGAGGATCAAATACTGAATGTCAGAAAAGATCTTTGCTAAATTACCGACGTCACTTCGCATAATCCAAATCTCAGAGAGTACCCCAGTTCTTTTCTCCTTATTTTTTTTATTTTTTTATTTGGTTTCAAAAGGCCTTCTTGTTTTGGGCTCATTCTGCTCTCTATGCTTGGAGAGGAGGGGGGAGGGGGGGATTGGGTTTTGGCCCATGAATGCAACCAATTGCCATTTTGAGTCCAAAACTAAACCACAAACCCAATCGAATGTGCAGTGGTTGATTGAAGGGTAAGCCCATCAAAACTCTCTTCTCTTTTTGTAGTTGATTTTTGATGTGTTAATTTCTCACTAACATTATCAATTGTCTGTAATGGCATCCTTTCAAGGCTTATTCACTTGTATAAAATCTCCAACATTGTTATTAAAAGCACTCAAAGTTATGAATTTAATCATACAAGGCTGTTCCCCTGAAAGAGTCCACTATCCATTTCACTATTCCCCCCAAGTTAGTTCCTTCCAAACCTTTTTATCTGACTAGAGAATCAACCAAAAGCCTAACATCTATGCTATAAAAATGTTCACACAAACCAACCACAACCAACATATTATGAACAGATACAGACATCTCTCTCTCTCTCTCTCTCTCTCTCTCTCTCTCTCTCTCTCTCTCTCAGAGGTTCCCATTTCTATGCCCATGCTTCTCCTCCTCCTCCCCTAGTATTTACAATCCCAAGATTTTCAGTCTTCTTCGCCGGCTTACTCAACTGAAACACCGGGTGGCTGCACAGCTTCCGCACTCCTTTCCTCAAACTTAACCAGTCTCCAGCTTCATATCCACTTCCACATCCATTTTCGGAACAATCGAGTTCATACTTAGTAGACATGCTGCTGTGTGAATTGGACTCAAGTTCATCTTCCCCGTCACTTAATACCGGAGAGCACCACAGTTTCTCATCAATATCAGCTTTCGGGCTGTCCAAACTGGTAGTCCTGAATGAGATATCATCAACAGGTCCCTTGGGGGCACAGGTATTTAGATTCTGCCCAAAGGATTCACCCATGAATGAATACACAGTATCACTGTTGTGGTCGGGAGATTTCGAGCTTCGTGAATGCAGTGTAGCCTCTGCAGCTGATTCCTCTCGCTCACGCAGGATTTTTAAAATCAGTGTCTTCAGGAAATTCATAACTTGCACTGCATGTATCAATGCAGTTAAAGGATCTGCCATCTGCAGCAACAATTCTAGTTTAGTCTATAGCAAAGCTTATATTTGTTTGTGAACAAAGAGGATTGTCTTATGGTCTTTACAACCACAATTACCCCCAGTAAAGAGAACTATATAACAATGAAGCCCTGCTAGAATAAACTTGGCTAACACAATGAATCATTTAAACTTGGCTAAGTTTTATAAAACAATGAATTATTGTCAGATCCAAGTCATAGCCAAGGACCAACAATCTTTTGATGTTATGGATTGACTCATCTTTTAGTAGGTGGGCCTGATAAACCCCCAAATCCAGGCCTACACTTGACCTAGGTATCAGGTAATCAACAAGGTACTGTTGTGGGAGACCAACTAGGGCCTTCCATCTAAAATGTGTTGTCCTGAGTCCTGGCCAACTTGGCCCACCTTGGGGGCCAAGGAACAACAACATTTCATTTCATCTTTCCAAGGACATTGATACTGGTAGATATCATCCGCAGCAGTTCTTACTTTAAAGCTATAACAACCATCAGGCTTGACCATAACTCAAAATGGAGAGAGTTTCAAAGAAAAATTGAGGCAAAACAACATATAGCAACCAGAGACATTTCACATCTAGAACAACAATACACAACCATTTTAAATCAAAGGCTACCAACCTCAGTCATGTTCGGTGCAAAAACCATAGCAATGTTGCGTGCATTCATCTTGTTGTGCTTTTCATTCTGCGAAACATCTGCCATCAGATTGATGGCCCAATCAAGCAGTGAAGCTTCTGTTGGAGGAAGTGTCTTCACCAATCTTGTGCAGTCATCTTCTGTGTTGCAGCGCAGCACCTGTTCTGGTGTGAGTGGATCAAGTACCCTTGAAGGAAGCTCTCTAAACCATGCCTGCAAGGTTTAAGAAGGGGAGAGGGGGGGAGCACCCATTAGTAAAAGGAGGAAGAAGAAGTTGACAACCAAAAGAAAGAAAAGAAAAAGGAGCACAAACCCATAGTTAAAAAAGATAATTTTAGATATCATAAATGAAAGGTTTAATTCAAGAGGGTTGAGTAAAGATCAAGAATTTGATAGATTGAAGGAAAAACTGAAAGTCCACTAACATTTTTACAATACTAAACATTCTGAAGAGGGAGCCAGTGGCTATATATTTCAAAATGTATACAAACGCATAATAGAGTTTTTTCTTGGAAATGTCAAATATGTTTACCTTTATCAAACCTGCTAAACAATGAACATCAATTCCATGCGGGACTACACCTTTGTTCAATTGGTCCCGAACACGCTCTTCCTGGCTATTTTCAGCATTTATTCTGAATATTCCTTCTGCCTTTAAGCAGGAGGAGAATGAAATAACACCTCATGTTTTGTTAGAAGTGCAAAGAAGCATACAAGTAAAACTTGGCTACTAATTCAGAAACCAAACTTACTTTAAGGCCTCCTCCTGAATACAATCGCTTTTGCATCATAAGAAGTATTGTAGGCACACTGTTTCCTTTATTATCATAAGAACACTGCATTGACTTGGCAGAGACCCCAAACACACTTGCACTGGATGAAAAGAAGCGTATCCCATTAGTCCTTAGTCAAATAGAAAGGTACAGAAACATTGATGTTAGGACTCAAGGAAATGATGCAAGACATATATTCAAACTGCTGAAACAAAAACTCCCATCTGCCAGACCAATATAGAATGTTTCTGAAATTCTACCTTCAGATAGTTTTGTAGTACAATCTACTCACGAAAACAAAAGGAATAAAAACTAACATTTTTTTTTTCCACAAATAATACCGAAAGATCAAGTGTTTGCTACCCTATGCAAATCCATTTTCAAAATAAGATGTTTTTAAACAATCTTCGCTACTGAAAACTGAACAGACCAAATGGTTTCCGTTCATAATTAGATTCAGTCCACCCATCGTTATAGAAACAAAATGAAAAATAATAAATCCCCTTGTCTGTCTAAGTGCCTACCAACACTTTCAACCAAGTAAGTTCAAGGCAGAATAGCAAAAGCTATGATATAACAGACAGCACAAGTTATAAGCACTAAAAAGGTGAAACAATCTAATTATGTCAGAATCAAATCATCTTTCCCTCTCTAAATTCCCTCCCAAATATGAACTTAAATTAAATCAGTATCCTCAGACAATTTTCATTAAGTACAGGGGAACTCTGTTCTTCAGGAGATCAGTTAAACCGGTAATGGTTGTGATTGTGACTAACACAAAGGAGGGGATTCACAACCTTGGTCAAACAAAGGAGGGGATTCACAATGTTGGTCAAGACTCAAGCCAATTGTGTTTATAAAAAATAAAAAACCATTTAAAGTAAGCCACTTGGTTAATTTGTCTTTCAGGGGAACCCCAGAATCAGAAAGACCAATTTTGACAAGCCAACAAGACGTAAAATTGCGGAGTTTCAAAAGAGAAGCCAAAACAAGACCAGAAATCACAGAAACTGATTTAGAAGTCTACAAGAGAACAACATAATGCCATTAATTTTTCAATTTCATTATTAAAAGCAAAGTAGCAAGTAAGAAAAACACCCCCACAAAGACACATAAAATCCAAGTATGAATGAACTTGAATCTGTCAAAGTTATCAAATTCAGACTACTGGTACTTCAAACCAACCCGAAGGCCCGAAATTTCCAGATAACCAAGTCAATTCATAAATTCCACCAATTCGTCCTCAACCAATTATTAAAATAAAAAATAAAAAATAAAAAAAGAAGGCAAAATTGCAAAAACATCAAAGGAGCTCTCACCTGGCACTAGGCGCCTTCCTGGGGACCTCAGGCTCAAGCTCACGGGGCAAACCCAGAAACCCATTAAACCTGTCAAATGTGACATGCGAAACATGCCTCACCTCAGTAGGAGAACTGATATCGATAGAGGAAGCCACGTCATCCCTCTCCACACTGCAAGTTATCAAAGACTTCCTCAGAGCAGCCACCAAAATGTCCAGTACAGCAAACTGGTTTTGCTGCTGGTGACCATTATGAGCATGAAAGTCTCGACCTTTATTGCTCCCATGGGCTCTACTTGTGGGATAAAGAAATGGGGTCGACATGGGATTGTTTTGAACCTCATCTTCATAACCCAAGTCCTCATATTCCAGCTCTTCCATCTCCTCTT
The DNA here is from genome assembly GCF_002207925.1 of Prunus avium. The sequence goes on along the minus strand of NW_018921721.1, from coordinate 451,162 downwards.
CCTCTTCTTCTTCTTCTTCATCTTCTCCATCAACGGCTTTGTTATTATGGTGGTGGAAAAATGGGCTCGGAGGGGCAATGTTGAACTCAGTGAGTCCAACGAGATGGCAAGATTTGGATCGGAAGAGCCGGGCCATTCTGCTTTCTAAACTAAAATAATAAAACCAATGAACCCAACAACTAATGTGTGATAATAAAGGCCTAAAGTCTAAAACAGAGTGAAAGTTAAAAGACAACAGAGAGAGTGTGTGTTTGTAGAATATAAAAATGAAATGGGGGTTGGGTATTTAGAGAGAGGGTGAGGAGGAGGAGAGGTGGGTTTGGTGGTGACGAAGAGGTGGAAAGGGGGTTGCTTGGAAGAGGGGGATGAGTGATTATTATTGAGTTTTGGGTTGAAAGTTGAAGAGGGAGGGTGTGGTGGTGGTGAGGATGATTGAGACTTTCTGCTTTTTCTTCTTGTTCGGGTTATTTGCATCTCTTATTCTTCTTGTGTGTTTGATCTTAGAGAGAGAGAGAGAGAGAGAGAGAGAGAGAGGAAGGTCGGTGACAAATGACTACGAGACAACCAGATATGAGAGTGAGTGTGTGCCTTGGAAGTTACTCAAGTGAAGATAAAAATTCATTAAACAATGATACATATATTGAACAAGGGAGGCATGAAGATGGGTGGAGGGGCCATTGCTCTGTGTGTGAAGAAGCTATCCATTTGAAAGAATCACTTTATGGATAATTCTAGTACAAATTAAATGTCTAGTTGTGTTTAAGATAACATTATGTTGGTTTGTATAATCCGACCAAATAAGAGGCACACATACTATTACTAGCTATAGAGGTTGGTATGAAATTGAATTGGTAGATTTCATTTCATTGTGCCTTAATTCCATCAACCAACAATTTTATATTTCCCTCACCTTAATTACTATTTCTTAACATCATATTTCCGAGACTCTGTCATGCCTTGATCACTTCTGATAACATTATGTTGGTTTGTATAATCCGACCAAATAAGAGGCACACATACTATTACTAGCTATAGAGGTTGCTATGAAATTGAATTGGTAGATTTCATTTCATTGTGGCTCAATTCCATCAACCAACAATTTTATATTTCCCTCACCTTAATTACTATTTCTTAACATCATATTTCCGAGACTCTGTCATCTTGATCATCATTCGTCATGCCTTGATCACATCCGATAGCAAAAATCTATATTCTCCTTGATTACGATAATTGATTTTTCCATAAATTAACATTAACAATGTTATGTTAAATCTAGTTTGAAATTGTGAAGTGAAATTAAGGAAGTTCATGGCCTTGGCCAAATGTTGTATAAAACAAGTATACATGGTATATTAGAAACGCTATCCATAAATTCCACGTGCTTAAGAGGCTTGTGGTACAATTTTCTTTTGACCTAGGATGTCCCCTCATCCACTCTATACGACCATCTTCTTAGCTCAATCAAACGTTCCAAATAATTGGATGAAAAAAACTGTTCACTATTCACGTTTGGTGTTGGGAATTGGCAAAGTATGGATCTTTTTTTGGTGGGATAATGAAATAAAGCTTTGGAATTGATGCTTTGGATTTATTTGAGTATCTGAAAATGGCGTGTCGTCTGGCTGTTTTTGTATTTTGCAAGACAACCCCCACGACAGTCACGTGGCCACATGCCATGTTCCATTCTTATTCCAAACCCACTAATAATAATACCTTGGTGTTGTGGGTTAATGAGTACTTTACACCAACATTAAACAAAAAACCAGCTTTAAACAAAATTAAGCTCAAGTATATGAGGCTAGTCATAAAGACTTAAGTCCTTATCAATGTAAAATAGTCTTGGTTACTTGATGGACTTAGTTCATCGAGCAAGTACGTTACTGAAATTTAACTTAAGATCTTTTTCTGACTGATGAATAAATAAATCATAACAAAATATTTCCGTTGTTAAGACTTTTCCTAATTACGTAAGATTATTTGATCTAGTAAAACATCAATATCCCCGTTTTTCTATTGAAAAAGATCTTGAGTTCAAATCCCATAATTAACTTCTTCTAAACAAGAAAAAAATCTCCCGACTATTTTTGTTGTATTGTTTTTGTTTTGCCTAAATTATTTTTTGGGTCATACTCGTACACCCCAAGTGAAAGCCCACGGATATTTTACCATAGGTTTTGGTCCATAAAGCATAAGGTGTGGCCTGAGTCTTATTAAATGCAAATTGTGGAAAAGCGTGTGGCACGTGAACAAACCCATGCATGTCATGCAAATACAGGCATCTGTCATTACTGTGCTACCGCAGGATATTGATCCAATCCAACGGTGGGCCTTGCATGGTCCCCACCACCAATCCAATGGCTATCACATGTGTTGCCTCTTACAGTTTTGTTTTGTTCACAACCTTTGCTCATCACAAGTGAACAAGTAGCATGTTGTCCATGTCCATCTCCCATCGGTGCATAGCAATATAAACTATGAACAAAGGCCTTTAAGACGATCTGCCGTTCCAAGCAAGTTTATGTACTTCATACGTATATGCCCAAAAAATATGACGTGATATAAGCGCATATGTGAGTTAAGTCGATTGGCGAAAGTAGAATACCTGCCGTTCATCGTATACCCGAGTTTGATACTCCTCTTCGTATAATGTGTAATGATTATTACTATGATTGATCCAAGCTAACAGTCCACCAAACTGTCCTCACTATATTAATTGAAAGTGCGAATCATATATATGCTTGCTTTTAAAGCATGTTAATTTGGAAAGGAGGTGGAGGAAGCTCATGCAAAAAGAAACAGTACATAAAAAAAGGAATGAAAAGGAAGTGAAGAAGAAGAAGAAGCATATATTATATTTCTGTTCCTGCTGTGTTGTGTGTGAGTTGCTGCGTTGCTTTCAAGCTACTCAAAGAATCTGATCGAGTATGAGTATCCACTGCCGGCTGACCTAATTTGTAAGGTCATATATTCATATGAGCAATTAGGTGAAAGTTTGTGTAATGGCTTATCTCAATTGAACCACAACAACTCGAATGATCTTTCTTAACTACTCGTCCTTTATATTAATTAAACCTTAAGATAATTATAAATTAATTCAACTCATTCTTTCATATATTTATGGATTTTTTAAGTTATAAGTTTCTTCTAATATTCAAATGCATATAAGGAAAAATATGGCTAGGTTGTTGCTTTATCATAATCTTCACTATACATGGATGAGATTACAAAAAGAAAAAAAATGCACTTGTTCTTTATAGGGTTACCCAACAATGTATTTTGACGATCAAAACAGTATAAACTTCAGGACTCAAGATCCCGCATTGGAAAAATAACATAATCTAGAGTGGTTTAAGAATCCTTGGGCATCCTTCCCTTAAAAGCTGATTTTTACGGACAAATTCTATTATAAGTATTGATATCATAGTCTATGTTTCACCACGCATTTGTTAGGATTTTCTGGCAGATGTTAATGTTAGGATTTTCTGGAGCAAGTAGCCCAATTTGATCGCTGACTGATGAACAAGAAGGCTGAAGTTGGTTTGACCAGCAATAAGCCATATAACTGGTCTGCCATTAATTATACTTATCTTCCTAATGGATCAACCGCTTATAGACCGTACAACTTAAACTGGGTTGATAGAAGCCCAAGTTTTGAAATCCAAGACCAAGATAATTTTGGACCCAATTATTGCCCCAAAATTTTGAACCAAAATCACATAAGCAATTGTTCACCCAACCCAAAGAAAAAACCACAAAGCGAGGATTTATCTCGACTGATCAGGGAGTGGCCGATAAAACCATCCGACCATTTAGGCCGGTCAAACAAAATTTATTGGAGCAGTTTGGTTATTTTTTATACTAAATTAATAATTTTGTAATGAATTGAACCAATTATTAATAAAATATTAGTTGGATTGGCCCAAATTTTTGGGTCATATTTGATGGGCTGAACTACTAGACTGGACATATTCAATTAAAATAGACACGGATCCAGTCTGTTGTTTGATGGGCTTAATTGTATCACAAACTAGATATTGGACCTTGAAGCCACCTCCCAAATTGAAATCCAAGACCAAGATAATTTTGGACCCAATTATTGCCCCAAAATTTTGAACCAAAATCACATAAGCAATTGTTCACCCAACCCAAAGAAAAAACCACAAAGCGAGGATTTATCTCGACTGATCAGGGAGTGGCCGATAAAACCATCCGACCATTTAGGCCGGTCAAACAAAATTTATTGGAGCAGTTTGGTTATTTTTTATACTAAATTAATAATTTTGTAATGAATTGAACCAACTATTAATAAAATATTAGTTGGATTGACCCAAATTTTTGGGTCATATTTGATGGGCTGAACTACTAGACTGGACATATTCAATTAAAATAGACACAGATCCAGTCTGTTGTTTGATGGGCTTAATTGTATCACAGACTAGATATTGGATCTTGAAGCCAACTCCCAAATAACTACGGCTCTGGAACCCAACCCCATACGTGGGTTTACAACGAACGAGAGCTCCTCTTCATCTTCGCGAACACGAGCTCTTTGTCATCTCCCTTAGCCTCCTTCGCATTGTATGTTCTATGGTTTTGCCTTCTTCTCTCTTCTCTCTTCTCTCTTCTCTCTCTCCCTTCTCCTTTCTTCTGCCATTCTCAAATTCTTTGATTATGTCAAATCCAATCTGCCTTTCTCATCCTATTCTCTCTTATTATTTTTTTTAATCATTATTTTTGTGATATGGGGTTTTCGTGCTGATCTCATATTGGTGTTTGTGGTGCAAATAGGATTTGGTTTTGGGAAATTTGGGTGTCATTTTGGTCTTGTTTAGGCTCATGATCTGGAGTTGATTTGTTTGTTTTATGGGTATTCATGTTGTGTTTGCGTGGTGTGCCATGGCTATTCACGATTTGGGGTTGATTTCTTCTTTCGAAAATGTTAAGGGCCCGTTCGGAAATGTTTTAATGGGTTATTTTCATTTTCAGATAACAAGGCAAAAACACGTTCGGGGGCCCAAAAACAGAAAACACTGATAATGTTTTCATTTTGTGTACTTGTAAAAAACAGGAAAAAGTTGTTTTCATTCTCATGGGAAACGTTTTCATAAAAAGAACTCACATATTATTATTTCAAATTGTACTACTAGACACGTTTTCATTGTTTTTGTTTTCTAAAGATATTTTCTAATTAATCTACTAGACGCATTTTCAGTTCTTGTTTTCATTCTCTGAAAATATTCTAAGAAAACATTCTCTGAAAACGTTACCGAATGGGCCCTAAGATTTTCTTGTGGTGAATCTTTCAAGTTTCATAGCTTCATAAAATCGATGTTTTCTTTTGTTTCAATTTAACTTCTTTTTTTTCTTTCTGTTTTGCCATTATGTTTTCCAAAATTTTCAAAATTATTATGTTATCTAGTCCAACTCAAAGTAGGTATAACATCAACCAAGGTGGTTGGTGTGAGTGGTTCGGCACTCTCATTCCTTAAGAGAGGTCAGGGGTTCGATCCCCGCTCTCCTATGAAGTCACCATTTTGGCCAATACTTTACCCCTTACGGGCCGACCCGGTGTGAGCGGAGATTAGTCTGGGTTGTGGTTAAGGCTTAAAGGTGCCACCTCTAGTTGGGGCCCATCCAGGTATAACATCAAACAACAAACTCAAAGTATGGTCCAATCTCAACCAGTCCAATCCAAAATACAAAGTTAAATCCAATCATGTCCTATATGGGCCACCAAATGAGACCTTTGTGTGCTCCCAAGTGGTCATAGGTTCAATCCCTTATGATATTTGTGTGTATGAATTCCCCCCCTCTCCGTCTTAACTTGGACAACAATAAAAATTGAATTGAACCAACTCAAATTATGTATTTATTTATTTAAGCATTTGGCAATTTTTTATTGATCCTCACCATTTACTATTATTTTTATCCAACACACTGATATATACCATTTAATATCAAAATATAACATCTTTAAATCATTTGAATTAGAAGTTATATTTCTTTCGAATTTCTCCATATTCAAAGTTTTCCAATATCTATTGTTAAATTTATGGTACCTTTGACATGCATAAAGCAATATGGAAAATCGCTTAATTGTTTTTTTAAAGGAAATAACCAAACTAGACCGGATCAAACCAACCACTTCTTTTAATCAAACCAAACCGAATGAGTTGGGGAAGCCAACCTTGATTCATTGTGGGGTGATTTTTTTTATTTTTGGCAGCCTTAAAGCCTTTTGCTTCTATACATACCAACCTCTTTTCCTGCCCAGGCAGTTGGCCTTTTGAATTCAACGAAATTAGTTGTGAGGTAAGGGTTCATAGTTTCGAGTTGTAACTTGTAATAGTATTAATATCACATATGCATAAGGCCTTCACTGTTATCTTAAGTTATCTTAAGTTCGAACCTTCATAACACCTTGGTAATGTGTATGTGAGAGAAATCCCCCCTCTCCCTTTTAGATTAGACTATTGCTTGTATTAAAAAAATAATAATAATCTCAATATATATAACATACATACTCTTCTTTTGGTCGAATCACATACGTACTCTTTGTTTGGTCAAATCACATACGTACTCAAGACTTTCAATAAATTATCTTTTTCCAACAGGATCTAGCCTAGTAGAAAAGAATTTTAATTTGTAGACTAGTGGTCTCAGGTTCGAACCCCATGACATTGTGAGAAACCTTTCTCCCCTTGTAATTTAGACTATCGCTTGTACTAAAATAAATAAATAAATAAAGTATATTTTCCAAAAAAACAAAAAACAATATAAAACATCTCTATCTCTCACTTTTTTTTGCCCTCTTTTGTATCCAAATATATATATATATATATATATATATATATAATACTATTGACGTAATTAAATGTAGTTAGTATTTTACAACATCCACGATATCCCTCTAACTTCTAAGTCATGTGGTCGGAAATCGTATTAAAATTTAAAGGCATTGTAGTTATCCTGAGTTGTTGATCGATAGAATAAGTCAACGTGACCCATGGCAATGCTTCCTAAATATATAAAATTGTTGATTATTTGAAATTATGGTCTTCATTTTTCTAAGATATAACAGAAACAAAATTTGGAAGTAATTGACTTTTTAATTATCCATGTATTTAACATGTAGGTTGGAAGAGTCTCACCTCAGAGGGTTCATTTTGGACTTTCGGAATCTCAAGGTCGACCCTAATTTCAAAAAATGTATGCAATATGTGATTGGTTGCTGCTTTGAAAAGTTACTTTTGGGAAGCGTAATGCAGTTAGTGAATCATATAGATACCTAATATATTCTCATATTGGAGTATAATTACATAATACAGCCACACGGGTAGGTTTTCTAATGACATTAATAAAGCTATTTGCTTGTGCTTTAATTATTTGTTGGCTTGTGGTTTTGAACCTCCAAGGTCTTCTCATGGCGTAATCAATAGCGTTTTGGATAAAATAGTTGGTCTAAAAATACTGTCCTTTTGTATTAAGCGTTTCGAGCAAGTCAAATCATTTGATGCAATAAGATGGGTTGTTCATCCCATCACCACAAGTTTTACTTAAACATTTTCTTAGACAAAGATATTGCGGCCAGTGGGAGTAAGTGGAAAGTTGACATGTTCATGTTTTGCAACCCTTTTTCTAATTGTTTGAGTTATACAACAAGGACAATTACGCCTAAGAGGAGATTTGTAAAGTATATTTGGATTGTTGTCTAATTCAATGAGTCTAGTCTCAATATTTACAAGTTCACCAAACAACGATCAAGATTCTCATCCACTTTAATTGAAATAGTCCAATTCAGTCCGACTCACAAAACGTTACCTAAAAATAAAACATGTGATTCAAAATACGAGTTTCCTTAGAATTCGACAATATTTGTAGTTCATAACAAAAGTAAGGCCTATTTTAGTTATTTTTATCCAACACACTGATATATACCATTTAATATCAAAATATAACATCTTTAAATCATTTGAATTAGAAGTTATATTTCTTTCGAATTTCTCCATATTCAAAGTTTTCCCATATCTATTGTTAAATTTATGGTACCTTTGACATGCATAAAGCAATATGGAAAATCGCTTAATTGTTTTTTCAAGGAAATAACCAAACTAAACCGGATCAAACCAACTACTTCTTTTAATCAAACCAAACCGAATGAGTTGGGGAAGCCAACCTTGATTCATTGTGGGGTGCTTTTTTATTTTTTGCAGCCTTAAAGCCTTTTGCTTCTATACATACCAACCTCTTTTCCTGCCCAGGCAGTTGGCCTTTTGAATTCAACGAAATTAGTTGTGAGGTAAGGGTTCATAGTTTCGAGTTGTAACTTGTAATAGTATTAATATCACATATGCAGAAGGCCTTCACTGTTATCTTAAGTTATCTTAAGTTCGAACCTTCATAATACCTTGATAATGTGTATGTGAGAGAAATCCCCCCTCTTCCTTTTAGATTAGACTATCGCTTGTATTAAAAAAAAAAAAAATCTCAATATATATAACATGCATACTCTTTGTTTGGTCAAATCACATACGTACTCTTTGTTTGGTCAAATCACATACGTACTCTTTGTTTGGTCAAATCACATACGTACTCAAGACTTTCAATAAATTATCTTTTTCCAACAGGATCTAGCCTAGTAGAAAAGAATTTTAATTTGTAGACTAGTGGTCTCAGGTTCGAACCCCATGACATTGTGAGAAACCTTTCTCCCCTTGTAATTTAGACTATCGCTTGTACTAAAATAAATAAATAAATAAAGTATATTTTCCAAAAAAACAAAAAACAATATAAAACATCTCTATCCCTCACTTTTTTTTGCCCTCTTTTGTATCCATATATATATATATATAATACTATTGACGTAATTAAATGTAGTTAGTATTTTACAACATCCACGATATCCCTCTAACTTCTAAGTCATGTGGTCGGAAATCGTATTAAAATTTAAAGGCATTGTAGTTATCCTGAGTTGTTGATCGATAGAATAAGTCAACGTGACCCATGGCAATGCTTCCTAAATATATAAAATTGTTGATTATTTGAAATTATGGTCTTCATTTTTCTAAGATATAACAGAAACAAAATTTGGAAGTAATTGACTTTTTAATTATCCATGTATTTAACATGTAGGTTGGAAGAGTCTCACCTCAGAGGGTTCATTTTGGACTTTCGGAATCTCAAGGTCGACCCTAATTTCAAAAAATGTATGCAATATGTGATTGGTTGCTGCTTTGAAAAGTTACTTTTGGGAAGCGTAATGCAGTTAGTGAATCATATAGATACCTAATATATTCTCATATTGGAGTATAATTACATAATACAGCCACACGGGTAGGTTTTCTAATGACATTAATAAAGCTATTTGCTTGTGCTTTAATTATTTGTTGGCTTGTGGTTTTGAACCTCCAAGGTCTTCTCATGGCGTAATCAATAGCGTTTTGGATAAAATAGTTGGTCTAAAAATACTGTCCTTTTGTATTAAGCGTTTCGAGCAAGTCAAATCATTTGATGCAATAAGATGGGTTGTTCATCCCATCACCACAAGTTTTACTTAAACATTTTCTTAGACAAAGATATTGCGGCCAGTGGGAGTAAGTGGAAAGTTGACATGTTCATGTTTTGCAACCCTTTTTCTAATTGTTTGAGTTATACAACAAGGACAATTACGCCTAAGAGGAGATTTGTAAAGTATATTTGGATTGTTGTCTAATTCAATGAGTCTAGTCTCAATATTTACAAGTTCACCAAACAACGATCAAGATTCTCATCCACTTTAATTGAAATAGTCCAATTCAGTCCGACCCACAAAACGTTACCTAAAAATAAAACATGTGATTCAACCATAGTATAATACGAGTTTCCTTAGAATTCGACAATATTTGTAGTTCATAACAAAAGTAAGGCCTATTTTAGTGCACGATACAGAACTCAATTACTGGTTATTTATGGCTTCAACCATTTCTTAATGTGAAAAAGAAATCGTAAGAAGCAAAGCAATACAAAGACAACTTATTCTTATTTCACTAATCAAGTGTCCACATTGCCTTATTTATACCAAACTCTTGTACTTATGAGATTTGAACTAATATAGCCTTACCTAACAAAATAAAGACTCAATACCACTAATAAAATGATGTTGACTTAATATAGATTAAAAACAACACGGGGTTTATTATATGGGTTCATTACATTAAACTTGCTTAATTATCCTCTTTTGTTTCCCCACCTCTAGAGCTACTGCATAATTATCTCTACACTCTACAGTGATGTACTCTAATGAAGTAAATCAAAGTCAACTAACTGAAGGCGGTGATCAACGGCACGAAAAGGGGCACAGCGCATTCACATTTCTTCCGTCTCCCACCGGATCGCCACCTATTTCGAACCTTCGGACCAGGCTGTGCATGTTCGTCAGCTCTGACTCACTCAAATCCGCTTCCAAATTTTTTATCCCCTGCTACGCATACCTTGAACGACAATTCTCCTCGACACCTCACTAGCCTGCCACCTGTCAAAACGGGGTAAATTTAATCACCCACCATCATTAACTAGTCAAAGCTCAGCGGGTCCATTAAAAACACCGTACACCAAATCGCACAGAATATTTCTCCTCTCTTTCCCGAAAAGCCCTTTTTGAATTTAAATATTACAAAAAAGGCAGACAAAGAAGCAAGAGACAAAATCAAAAGGAGTTGTACACAGAAGCACAAGGAGTGAGAATACTAGCGTACACTCTAGAGCACGTAGAACGTATACTAGCATGCTAAATCCAACCGTTCATTCTCGAATGCTTCTTCTAGGGGAAGCAATCATTTTCAAAATCTGATTTTGACCATCCATGTGTGATTATTCAAATCTGACGGTCCAGAATCTGTCGAAGATTTCGTTTCTTTGTATAGAGGTGAGTAGCTTATAATCTCCCATCACTTGGCTTCTTGTGTCTCAGCGGAGAAGGCCCCTACTCATTCTGTCTCAGTCCCTCTCTTCCTTTTCTTGCTTTCTCTCTCTCTTTCTCTCCTGACTCAAATTCTCTTTCATTCTCTTGGTTTATCGTTTTCTCGCCGTAGATCTCAAATTTCTCATTTTCTCATTTTCTCATTTTGTCGTCTCTCGCCGGCGAGAGTCGACTCAGATTCGACACGGGCCGTCAGATGTGCGGACTTTGACTTGGGCTCGTGATCCGATACACCGCCGGAGGGAGCTTCGACGATGGGCCAGTGCTACGGCAAG
>NW_018921721.1:417978-439625 GCF_002207925.1 Prunus avium | reverse complement strand
CTAGCCCCTTGCCAGCGGGAGTATCGCCGGCACCGGCGAGGTCGTCGACTCCGGGGAGGTTTTTCCGGCGGAGGTTCGCGCCTCCTTCTCCGGCGAAGCATATAAAGGCGTCTCTAGCCAAGCGGTTCGGTAAGCCCAAGGAGAGCCCGATTCCCGAGGAGCACGGAGTTGAACCGGAACAGTTGCTGGACAAGAGTTTCGGGTATGGGAAGAATTTTGGAGCTAAGTATGAGCTAGGGAAGGAGGTGGGGCGAGGGCATTTTGGTCATACTTGCTCTGGTAGAGGCAAGAAGGGCGAGCTCAAGGACCAGCCTGTGGCTGTTAAGATCATTTCCAAAGCCAAGGTACAATCGAGCTATGCTATCAATTGTATATTCCTTTCATTGATCTTTTAGTAATTGTTGTTTCTGAAATGCAAATTCTGTTTATATATAAATTATGGTACAGTGGGAACTTAATGTGTTATCTTTATGTAGAAGATATTCCATTATTGTCATGTCGAAACTGTAGTGGGAAATCTTTAGGGATTGGAATGGCTATGTCTTAGGGGAACCACTTTTGAGTTCATATTAGGTGGTGTCAAATGCGATTTAATAAGAAATGGAAAAGGAACGAAATAGCTGTGGAAATGTAATGCATGGAGAAGAAGAAAAGAACCATATAAAATGCATATATAGAGAAACCACATTGATGGTAATTCTTCTGGTTAAACAGAATTTATGAACTAGATACTGAATATTAATTTCTTACTGAAGAAGAAAAGAACAGGGCTGATCTGTTTGCAGTATCCCAAAATGATGTGGGATATGCAGCATGAAGATGATGTGTTCAGCTCAGACATCCTTGGAATCTTACGTTGCGTTTTTCACTGCGTCCACGTTGCCATCTCTGCAGAATTTAGCTAACGTGTCATCGTGCCCTGGTTGCATTAATGCATGATAATTATCGTTCTGTAATGATTATGTAATCATCGAAGTCCCCAAACTAGGTACACGACAGTTTTGTTAAAAATCGTAATTATTCGATTTCCCATCTTCCATGTATCTTAACTATTGTAATAAACAAATAAGAATTGTTTAAGTTTCTGAAATGACTAGTCATAGGTACGTTTGGTTGTTCCTCAATATCATACATCCTAGGTCTTGAATGAAGTGTCAGACATCGTAGGTCTTGCATGCATTTCGAGCGTAAACTGTTTTTACTTTTCAATTTTAGTTATTTGCATCTAAGTCGCCTCAGAACTCGACTTGCCCTTTCATTTACCCAGATATCTACTTACATATGTCAAAATTTTGTAATTTATAATTGGGATAGTATTATGATCTATTACAACGCGTTGTCAGAAGCTGCAATTTATAGCTGGAAATGTATCTAGTCTACAATCTGTACGGGAGTGCTTTTGGGGAAGTACAATAACACCTGTGTACAAGTGATTTGGACAATTGTCATCCTTCCTCATATTCCTTTTCCTTTTTCCGTAGGTCTCAAATTTCTTTAACTGTAATGGTGTGAAACTTTGCAAATATCGATTACCCAATTTAAATGCATAGTATTTATTTCTTACCAAATTCATTTGGCAGATGACGACAGCGATATCGATTGAAGATGTTCGTAGAGAGGTGAAGATATTGAAAGCTCTATCTGGGCATAAGCATCTTGTAAAATTTTATGATGCATGTGAAGACGCCAATAATGTTTACATAGTCATGGAGTATGTATACCTTGTTTTCTATTCATCCTTTTTATTTGGAGGGTCAGGCGTTCTTTATGTTATCTATGTTTTGTAATGTTGACTGATACTTTCCTTTTAAATATTATTTATTTAAGTGAAAATAGTTAGTTAGGTTGGTGTTGCATGCATGATTATTGAATGATGAAGTATATAAATTATCTGGTTGAGGCATCGTATGCCATATTTCTCCTGCTCTTTGGGTATGACATCTGTGGATTTGTGTTCTCTTACCAGATTGTGTGAAGGTGGGGAACTTCTTGACAGAATTTTATCTAGGTATTTTCTTGGCCAGTATTTAAATATTAGTCATTTCATTGCAAAGCTGAATTGTGTTGAAAAACTCACCTTAATTGCAGAGGTGGAAGATATGCGGAGGAAGACGCAAAACATATAGTTGTGCAGATATTAAGTGTTGTTGCATTTTGTCATCTTCAAGGCGTTGTGCACCGTGACTTAAAGCCAGAGGTTTCGATTTTCAACCTATATGTGCTTCAGTTAATTACGATCTCGTATCTGTTTCTACCTCCAAACTTAGTGCTAAATATATTCTCTCTCTCTCCTGCTTAACAGAATTTCCTTTTCGCTTCTAGAAGTGAAGATGCTGATATGAAGCTTATTGATTTTGGTCTTTCTGACTTTATCAGACCAGGTAACTTTTGATGATCATTGCTACTCTCTCATTAGTTGAAGTTGAATATTCTCCTTGGTTTAATAAATATATTAGAGCTGCAGTTTCAAGGTACCACTTGGTTTATTTATTGTTTTCCTTTTCAAAGGGACAACATTCGGATTTTCCTGAGTATTTGATGTTTCAATTAAATGGAACATCGTGCCATGACTTGGCAGTCAATCTGAGACCACATTTGATAAATTTGATGATAGTTATCAACTCAAGGTTAATTTGGTTGAAACTTCTTAGAAAATAATTTCTTGCTCAGAAGCGTTTTGTTTTCTCCTTCATTCTTCGGGTTTGTAGGTAACTTGTTGAACATGTTCAGATCGGTCACGTTATATCTATTTAATTGATAAACCTATGGATGACGTTACATTTGTGTCAAGTCCAATCCAATTCTATTCAACATGAATTATCTAATCTAACCCCACTTGAAAAAATAAAGCATTTGTTTTCTTTTTCAAGCTTTACTAAGACAAACTAAATTTGATTATTCGCACCAAAAAATGCCATAATATTATGAGAACAGCAGTGGACAACATGCACAGTATATTTTCAACAGTCCAATTTCAATATACTTTTTGCCCTTTTGACCGCTAGAGCTGTTTCGGACTTTATTCGTTGGTACTTACTAGATTATATGAGGAAATCTTTTCTTTATTATTTATCCATTTATGCATATATGTGCAGATGAAAGACTTAATGATATTGTTGGAAGTGCATACTATGTTGCACCTGAAGTCCTCCATAGATCTTATAGCCTTGAGGGAGATATATGGAGCATTGGTGTTATCACATATATCCTGCTGTGCGGAAGCCGACCTTTCTGGGCACGGACGGAATCTGGAATTTTCCGTGCAGTGCTAAGAGCTGATCCGAGTTTTGATGATTTACCCTGGCCTTCTATGTCTCTAGAGGCCAAGGACTTCGTAAGAAGGCTTTTGAATAAGGACTACAGGAAAAGAATGACTGCTGTCCAGGCTTTAGGTAAGCAAATTTCTTTCTATTGCTGTCTAAAGTACCTAAGAGATTAGCCAATTGGTGGAAATTTTAGATGATATGCTTTGCTCTTAATGATGCTTGGGTGGTCTTATGTCGTTTCCTCCCACATTCTGAAAGAGAATAAAAATTATATTAGGGAGTGGGTGGGAGATTGCCATTTGGTCGGTCCATCATTTTTGAACTAACTGTCCACCTATATTGTGTCATATGCTGAACTAGCTTTATTCATTCCTTTCAAAAAAGATGGTGATAGAATCATCCCAAACATCTCCAGATTGATTGTTAGTTGGATGCCCTAAAATATTTCTTTACAAATTACAAGCATGAGTGACATTAAATTGAATACTGTTTGCCAAATCAGAACTTGATTTTACTTTGGCATTCTTATTTGAAAGTGATGATAGTTGATGTTTTTGATTTGATATTTAAAGCTAATAATCACTCATAATTGGCAGCTCACCCATGGTTGCGAAATGATAGTCGTCCCCTTCCTTTAGATATATTGATCTACAAATTGGTCAAATCATATCTCCATGCTACGCCCTTCAAACGTGCAGCACTTAAGGTATTATTATCATTTCCAAATATGGTTCTTGCTACCTTCACCCGTTGTATTTTTCCCTTTAAGAGATTTTGGATATCACCTGATTATTAGTAGTATATTTTACTTAGTCGTCTCTGCTCTTGAATGCCAAAACTTCAACTTTTGGTTTTTACTCAATGATTAATTCCTGTTAGAGTAATTTTACATTTTTTTTTTTTCATGATAATGCAGAATGTATCTTCAACTTTTCATGGTAATCTTTGATTACATGAAGGAAGATATTGCCCATGTAATCAATGTTTAGTTTTATAGAAACGTTAATTGGTGAAGTGAATGGAAAAATTGACCCCTTGTTTTGTTATTAAATTCCCATATTCCTTTCCCTTGTTTGGTTCCTATTTCTAAATGGAAGAGAAAAGAAAAGGCAAAAATTATAGTTGTCTCTTAAACTCTCTCTATAAAGTAGGCAGGATTTGGAGAGACTGTTGGCTCATAGAAACAAAATTGGCAAAATTCTAATTTCCTCTCATTTTCTCCATGTAGCTCAATCCAAGTCAATTACGTGACTTTTTATCCCCTTTTGTCTTCTTTTTCCTTTTTTATTTCCTGTGTCTAAGGTTGTGTGATTATTAATGTGCCATATCTTTTACTTTTCACGGGGCAAGTATGAAAAATCATTTTCAACTGTATGCTCCTAGATTAATGTCTATTATATTGCAACAAGTAAGGATTGAGATTCCTTTGTGATGGATATCAAAATGTGTTTCTGTTTTTTTATGTTGTAATTGCAGTCTCTTTCAAAAGCCTTGACAGAGGATGAGCTGATATATCTTAGAGCCCAATTCATGCTTTTGGAACCAGATAACAATGAATGTGTCTCTCTTCTTAATTTCAAAACGGTTATTTCCTACTCCTAATGCTTTTAATTTGACTGTACAAGCGAGATATATTTTGAAGAGGGACTTGTGTTTTTTCCTTTGTTCTTTTTGTTTGTAAGAAAGTCATTTTATGCTTAGAAGATTGAATTTTGCAGGCTCTTCAAAGAAATTCAACTGAGGCGATGAGGGAGTCGAGGGTTGTTGATATAGTAAATGCTGTAAGTCATTTCCATTTTTGAGGTCATTTCAATTTTGGAAATGCAACAGAAGGTCACTTTCCTTTGGCCAAATTCTTACAAACTCTGCCTTTCCCTATTTTTTTAAAAAAAACGATTGTCTTTCTAATATGAGTTTTTGGTTGGCCGCCTATCCTAGATCTTCCCATTTTCAAGAAGATCCGGGCTCGATCTTTTCTTTCTTTGTTTATATATTATTCTGAATTCAGTAGTAATCAGTTTCTCAATTCCATGCTGTATTTGACTTCAGATGGAGCCGCTTGCTTATAGAGCGATGGACTTCGAAGAATTTTGTGCAGCCGCAATCAGTACGCATCAATTGGAGCCCCTTGAAGGTTGGGAGCAGATAGCCTCTACTGCTTTTGAGCATTTTGAACGCGAGGGTAACCGAGTCATATCGATTGAAGAATTGGCCAGAGTATGTCCAATTCTACCTCTTTCATTATCATGGAAGTCCTCTATGTTTCTTCTGCAGCTGAGTTCTGTTGCATTTCTGATTTGATCTCAATCGCGTTTACCCTGTCGCTGCAGGAATTAAATCTTGGCCCTTCTGCCTACTCTGTCCTCAGAGATTGGATCAGAAACGCAGATGGAAAGCTTAGTTTCCTTGGATATACAAAATTTTTGCATGGTGTGACGGTCCGTAGCTCCAACACCAGACACCATTAGTTTTATTCTTTTTTTTAAAAATTTTATTTATATTTTCCTTTCTTTCTTCTATTTCTTTTTAGCCTTTTGACATATAGTTTCTTATAAGATTCATGGGTTTTCAGATGATTTGTGGGAATTTTTATTTTTTGTTTCCTTTTGGGGGTGGGGTAAAGAAAAATGTGTATAAATGAACATGTTAGTCAAGCCAGTTGGGAATTTCGAGCCAATTTTTTTTTGAAAAAAAGTTGATGATTTTCTCCTTGCTCATTCCCCAAGTTTGCAGATAGTTGACAATTGACCAATTAAAGAAAACCCAAATGGCTGATTATAGGCCTGCTAATTGGTTATAAAACGAAGAATTAATATATGATTTTCGCAGATGATATATATTCTGGTCTCCCTTTTTGGGCGTGCATTGCATTTGGTCTCCCTTGTTGATTCATTTTACTAATAGTTCATGCAGCAGCTTGTGGAATGACTCTGTCTTTTCATACGCGTCTCTCTGCCCGACTTTTAAATCATACCTTCAATTTTTTTTAATTAACTGGAGAAGGTGCTGGCTGCGCATGCTAGTTGACCTTTGCATTGCAACTTTGCAAGCAAGAGTTGAAGTTTTATCATCTTTTGGGTCGGTGTTAGGAGGAAGTCTTAGAAAATTTGGAAGCTTGGCAGTTAGGGGAACTAATTAAAGCTGTTCTTGACCCAACCACAGCCACTACCTGAAGATTTAAATACAGTTTATCAATGTTAATAAAATACCAAAAGAATACTAAAATAACCCTAATCTAAGACTCAACTAGAAATCTTATGCCTTCGGTGGTGATGGTGCCGGTGTTGCCTTTGGTGGCGACGGTGCCGGCATGGCCTTTGGTGGTGCCTGTGCTGCTGAACCCTTGTTCGAGCAATGTTGCTTCAACAACATCGTGAAGAAGTGGTTGTTGAATTGGCTGAACGCAGTAGAGGCACAATCATCATCAGCTTCTACAATGGCCTTGCAGCAATCTTCCCCAGTGGCAACCTTCCGTGTCCAAAAAGATACGAGAATCTCACGGTAGCACGTTCCCTGAGCAGTGCGGTAAGCTCCAATGCACTTTTGGAGCTTGCTAGGGTCAGGGAGGTGTCACCAAGAATACCATGGAACCTTTGGACGGTGAGGGTGGTGCAGGAGCTTTGGCATCAGAAGCAGCAAAGCTTTGTGTCAAAGCTAAAGAAAAGAGAAAGAACAGCACAACAGCTCCTCTCTTCATCATCTTTGCTTTGCTAAATCAGAACCTCAAGTGAAAGAAATGAGTGAGTGATTGATTTCAAGTGAAAGCTGTGAGTGAGTGAGAGATGGTGCAATTTGTGGAAGTATAGAACTAGTTCGGAATTTGATTTAGATTAGATGGATTGGTGATTATCCAAATCGATCACTTCCAGGATAAGATTGCAGTTAATTAAGTGAACATTAATATAGCTTTAGGAACAAATCGTCTATCATAGTTTAATTTAAAGTCTAAGTTTAAATAGAATTCTTAAGTTGTTTTTTATATGCTTTTTTTTTTGGTCATTCGCTAGGAAAGGGTAGGGTAGAGTTTTATATCGGGTTGTCTCAAGATTGTCTTGTACATAAATCGAACCCGTGTGCACTTGGGGAGGGAGAGAGTTTGACCATTTTTCCACTGTGGTACCACCCCATAAGCAATTGAAACCAACAATGCAGAGTCATAGCATATGAAAAAGGTCGAATCTGCATTTTTGTCTGGTTTTTCTATGGAACGACACAGGAACCAACAGTGCGAGTCTTAGCACCAACTGAAAAACTTGACTAATTAAACCTACGGACTCTCGCTTTCTTAACTCTCTTTTAGCATAGTTAGTTTTTCACCGTCCATTACCTCACATGATAAAAGAGATAGACGTGTACTTATACACAATTGGAGATAATTCACATTCTTTTCATTGACCTAATTTAAATACCATTCATAAGTGGTATGGCAGACGCAAATATTTCAGAATTACTGGTTTGTGACCACAAACAATTTTTTTTTAAAACCAAAGAAGCAATTTTGATCACGGTCAAAGTTCATAACGAATGAGCGATGAATGGTAAGGAAATGTTACACAAAATGAAGATTAAAAACTAGAAAAGTGAAAACTAAAACCAAAATGGTTACGCAACGGAACAAAATCAAGTCCCAAATCTGGAAGCAGTACTGTATATAAGATCATGAACAAATCATAAAACAACAAATAACTAAACAGAATTAATTTGTATTAAGAATACTTAAATATGACACAATAGAGAATACTAGCTACACCTGAGTGATAATTTACTCCTAGGGCAAAAAACTAACTAAAAAGTAAAAAAGAGTACTTACTATTTTGACTAATTTTGTACTCAAAGAAAGCCTAATCTAAGACTCAACTAGACATCTTATGCTTTTGGTGGTGATGGGCTTGCCTTTGGTGGTGCCGGTGCCGATGACCCTCCTTTGTTTGAGCAATGTTCCTTCAACAAAAGCTGGAAGAAAGGGTTGTTGACCCTGCTGAACACAGCTGAGGAACAATCTCCATCAAGTTGTACAATGGCCTTGCAGCAATCTTCTTGAATGGAGACTTTTCGGGTCTAGAACGACACACAAACCTCACGGTAACAAGTTCCAGCAGCAGCACGGTAATCTCCCATGCACTTTATAAGCTTAGGGTCGGGGTGCCTCCATGAAAACCCTGGGTAGGCTGGGGTGGCAGACGCAAATATTTCAGAATTACTGGTTTGTGACCACAAACAATTTTTTTTTAAAACCAAAGAAGCAATTTTGATCACGGTCAAAGTTCATAACGAATGAGCGATGAATGGTAAGGAAATGTTACACAAAATGAAGATTAAAAACTAGAAAAGTGAAAACTAAAACCAAAATGGTTACGCAACGGAAAATCAAGTCCCAAATCTGGAAGCAGTACTGTATATAAGATCATGAACAAATCATAAAACAACAAATAACTAAACAGAATTAATTTGTATTAAGAATACTTAAATATGACACAATAGAGAATACTAGCTACACCTGAGTGATAATTTACTCCTAGGGCAAAAAACTAACTAAAAAGTAAAAAAGAGTACTTACTATTTTGACTAATTTTGTACTCAAAGAAAGCCTAATCTAAGACTCAACTAGACATCTTATGCTTTTGGTGGTGATGGGCTTGCCTTTGGTGGTGCCGGTGCCGATGACCCTCCTTTGTTTGAGCAATGTTCCTTCAACAAAAGCTGGAAGAAAGGGTTGTTGACCCTGCTGAACACAGCTGAGGAACAATCTCCATCAAGTTGTACAATGGCCTTGCAGCAATCTTCTTGAATGGAGACTTTTCGGGTCTAGAACGACACACAAACCTCACGGTAACAAGTTCCAGCAGCAGCACGGTAATCTCCCATGCACTTTATAAGCTTAGGGTCGGGGTGCCTCCATGAAAACCCTGGGTAGGCTGGGGTGGGTGGTGATGGAGATTTGACATCATCAGTAGCCATGCATTGTGTCAAACCTAAACCCAAAAGAAGGAAAAACACAGCCACTCCACTCTTCACCATCTTTGCAAATTAAATCTCAGAAACTCAAGTGAGAAATGATTGAGTGATTTCAAGTGAAAGCTTCGAGTGAGTGGATCGTGATGATTGTGAAGTTTGTGGGAGTACATATGTAGGCATATCGAACAAGTTAGAGCACCTCCATCCCAAAAGGCAAGGGCAAGGCAAAGGCAAGGCAAGGTTTGACACTATTCACGTGAATAGTGGCAGCTTTGCCTTTTTTGGTTCCACCCCAAAGGGCAAAAGTAAGGACAAACACTATTCATTTTACTTTATTTTCTATTTTTTTTTTATACTTAACTCATTAATTTTGATAAGCTTTTTAGATAATATTTTCGGTTGCCACGTGTCACTATTTATTATAAAATTCTCATCTAAAATTTCAGATAACATTTTCGGATAAAATTTTCGAATTAAATTTTCGGATAAGATTTTCGATTGCCACATGTCCATCAAATTCCAGATAAGATTTTCGGATGAGATTCTTGGTTGCCACGTGTCTTTTTTCAGATAAGATTTTCGGATATTTATTTATAAAAAAATTATTATCTCGTATTTCATATAAGATTTTCACCCTCTAAAATTGCGCCACGTGTCCCATGTCAGATAAGATTTTCAGATATTTATTAAAAAATTATAATCTCATATTTCAGATAAGATTTTCACATTCTAAAGTTGCGCCACGTGTCCATGTCAGATAAAATTTTCAGATATTTATTAAAAAAATTATAATATTAGATTTCAGATAAGATTTTCATTCTCTAAAATTGCGCCACATGTCATCTCTATCTTTTAAATCCCTCTATAAAACTATTAAAAAATTATAATCTCATATTTCAGATAAGATTTTCACATTCTAAAGTTGCGCTACGTGTCCATGTCAGATAAAATTTTCAGATATTTATTAAAAAATTATAATATCAGATTTTAGATAAGATTTTCATTCTCTAAAATTGCGCCACATGTCATCTCTATCTTTTAAATCCCTCTATAAAACTACACCCTCAACTTATACCTCTCACACCATATTTTCTCTATTATTTCATTTCTCAAATTTTACAAAACACATTCTACTCTCAATTCTAACCTGAGGAGGGTGTTGGAGAGGCAAGAGCGAGAAGAGGAAGAAATCAGGTGCAGACGTGCTGAAGAAGATCGTGAGGCTGATAAAGAGGAGGAAGAAATGGTTGTAGCGGTGTGTATACTCAATGAATCAAGGCAACACCACCGTCGTCATGCATCGAATGTGAACAGACATAGGCAATCTCTGGGTAAAAATTTCTTGGAAGATTACTTATCCCAAATTCGTTATATCATGTTTCTCATTTTCGAGAGAGATATAGAATGCAGCCTCATTTGTTCCAAAAAATCATGCATGATATTGTAATTACGACACATACTTCGTTCAGAAGTATGATGCTGTTGGGATTTTGGGTCTTCTTCCAGAGCAAAAACTTACAACTGCTTAGCGGATGCTTGTTTATGGGGCATCTGCAGAGTAGGTAGATGAGATTGCGTGGATGGAAAAATCAACTATCCTAGAGTGCTTTGGTGAGATTTTGTGATGGAGTATAAAATCTCTAAAAGAAGGAATACCTTTGCAAATCTACGACTAGGGACATCCGAAGCCTTGTACAAAAAGCTGAGGCTCGAGGTTTCCCAGGAATGATTGGAAGCATTGATTGCATACACTGGCAGTGGAAGAATTGCCCAACTGCTTGGCAAGGAGATTATGGGAATCGAAAGAGCCAAAAAAGTATAATTCTAGAGGTCGTAGCTTCAATCGACACTTGGGTTTGGCATGCCTTCTTCGGAGTTGCCGTATCTCATAATGACCTCAATGTGCTTGGTCAATCCCCGGTGTTCAATGATGTATTGCGAGGTCATTCCCCCCAGATCACGTACCGAATCAACAATATAGTATACTAGGGTGCGTACTACCTTGCCGACGGAATTTATCCTAGGTGGACGATATTCGTGAAAACAATTCCGAATCCCCAATCCGAGAAGGAAAAAAGCTTTGCTGCCTTTCAAGAAGGTTATAGGAAAGACGTGAAAAGGTGTTTCGGTATCTTGCAAGCTCGTTGGGCAATTATTAGGGGTGCTGCTCGGATGCTTGATGAGGAGGTGCTGCGAAGCATTGTGATGACTTGCATCATCCTCCATAACATGATTGTGGAAGATGAGTATGATTATGATGCTCCAGAGGTGTTCGAACTCGATCCTATGAACACAGCGTTGACAAGAATTTATGAAAGGCCGATGGGACCAAATGGACAGCCAATGGAGCACGAACCATTAATTCAGGATGGTCGATACAACAACCCAATGATTGATTGTTATCAGGAAATGCAATATTCATATGTTCATAAGAGACATCAAGTTGACTTGATCGAGCACTTGTGAGAGATGAAAGGCAATCACAGTGGATGAAGTCAAGATTAATGCTTTGTTTTGAATTATGCTTTATGTTGTGTGTGATATGTTTGGAATTATGATTTGTTTTTAATTATGCTTTGTTTTGTGTGTTGTCTGCAATAAATTAAGGTTTTTTTTTTATAATTAAACTTTGTTTTGATGTGCAAATGTTTTTAATAAATAGTCATATTATTTAATGCTTCCTTTATTGAATAAAAGGGAAACAATACAACAAATTAATACATATGGCAAATCTTTTACATTAAAAGGAATTTTTTTTTTACATTAAATTGAATAAAACAGCAATTATAAATATTTTACCTCATCGGCAAGATTTTGACCGCTTCGAATCTTGTCACTCGCTTTTGTCAAGGCATCTCTCTATTTCCCTAACTCTTTATTCAAAATTTTCCACCTACTAGCCAAGGCCATTTCCGTCTGATGCGAACCCGATATTTCAACAAATTCTCCATGAATTTTTCTCCACATATGACAGAACTTCATCTCATTGCCCGAGACCGGGCAATGACTAACTTTCACCCAACACTCACACAACACAATATATTCATGAGTTGTCCACGCGCCTCCAGCTTCGACAGAAGAGGCCATTTGTTTTTTGATACAAATGGAAAGTAGTAGAAAAATATGAGTGGAGAGTAAAAAATATTGGAAGGAGAAGAGTTGTATGAAGATTTGGTGTGGAAAGTGAATAAAATGGTTATGTATTTATAGGGAAAAAATCCAGAATATTTTGGTATTTTTTAAAAAAAAATTCGAATTTTTTTTGCAATTGTTTTAGCCAAAAAAATCAAGTCTGTCTGATTTCTAGACAAAAACTGATCGGAGCATTCGGGAAGCACCATGTGGCATCTTCCCGTTGGGAGTTATTAGTGCTGATGTCATGCATGACGTCAGAGACTTCAGGCCAGACCCTAGTCAAGAATTGCCTTTGGACTTGCCCGAGCTGGTGGGCTCTAGGGCTTGCCCGAGCTGGTGGGCTCTAGGGCTTGCCCTTGCTTCAAGCTGCGCGCTAGAGGGGGTAACCTGGGCTTGGGGGGCCTATTGCCAGGGTTTGGGTGCTGCGCTGAAGGTGCTCTTAGATTATCACCCGATAATTTGAATTAGTATAATCCTTTTGAGTGAACATTAGTATGAGTTTCTTATCTTTTGGAAAATTAAAGGATTATCAAAGTATAATTCTTTGTGCGATATATAGATACTTTTTTTTCTTTTGGGTGAAACGAGTATATAGGTACTTAATTGATTTAATTATCATCAGCACTGTCAATGCAAAACGACTTATACACAAACATACCTAAAAGCATAACTATTTTTTTTTTTCATTGACCAAGAAAAAACATTATTCCTCATTATTAATTTTATTTATGAAACATTATATGTAAGTCATTATTATAAAGCATATATAATAGTGCACGATTCTATAAGCATATATGTACCAATTAAAAGTAACAAAAAAGAAGATGTGGGTTAGGGCGGTAGCACACGAGTTCGATATCCATAACTGTATATTAGAGTAGTTTGGAAAATCGTATTATTTAAAAAAAAAAAGAAAAAAGTTTAGCTATAGCTCTATGTTATTGCAAACACGTGTAAAAATCAATCGGGTGAGGTAAAGTCCTAAACTTGTTAAGAGACAAACATACAAATCTTAATCAGGTAAATTAATAAATAATAAGTTGGATAATGCATTGTTAATTTGAAAATATCTTAATCAGCTACTGTCATTATCACTATACGTAACAAAACTATTTAATATAATAAATAAATAAAAACTCCAAAGACATGCTAACTTCACCAGAGGGCCATGCTTATGTAACTCACTTGTGTATATATATATATATATATATATATATTTATTATTTATACATTACATATACCCATTAATTAATTAATTAATTAATTAGGAATCTGACAACTGAAAACCTCACCAGAGGCCTTGATTGCATGCTTTATGCCTTTCATTAACTTCCAAGCTGTGTCATAATTTTGGTTCTAATTGAATTTAATTATTCCAACAAAAAAAATTTGAATTAAATTAAGTTAATGACCCTATAACAATTAATACCATCTGAAAAAGGTCGAAACTGCTTTTGTTTGGCTCCTCTGTTGAACGACACAGGGACTAAACATGCAAAGAGCCTTGGCATCTGCAGACAAGCTTTGACAAATTAAACGCGGATGTCATGCACCCACGCCACTCTCTCCCTCTCTCCCTCTTTCCCTCTCTCCCTCTCTCCCTCTCTCTGGTTTGTTCTTTGTATACACTTGAGTCTTTCCAGACTGACCCAATTTAATGCGGTCCAATCCATACAATAATTAACAACGTCACTACATCCAATTCTTGGAAGTTTGTAGCTCGAGTGCTGCATTCGAGGTCTTAAGTTCGATTTTTTCATTTTTTTAATATCGTTTGTATGAAAAACAAGATACTTGAAAGTTTGGAACCAATTTTTTTTTAATATTTTAATTTAGTTGTAAAAATAAAAAAGGAAATGGGAAGTGATATACACTCACAATTCCAAAGAGTTTTCAGTGATGTGATGAGCAGTGTGCAGCACGGAGAGAATGGTCCACACTCTATGTTCCATTATGGCCCATCACTACTGGTGTTTCCAGTTTCCATAGAATTCTGTTGGGATATCTTAGTTCATTCATATAATTTCTCAAAAAATAAATTATTTCTATTCATTAAAACTCCTCAATATGAATTTTGTATATTAAATAAGAAAGGAAATGAGAAATTTCAGATATTGCTGCCTTTTCCATTTGCCTATTTCCTTTATTAAAAACCACTTTCTTGGTAAAGAATAAAGAGAGGTTTCTATCAAATATAGCTAGAATGATATAATGTTGAGATTGAGAGAGATACAATTGCCATAGCAATTTTATGGCTTAAAGCAACGGCTTTGAGCATTTGACCCTACCATCCTTCGGCCTTGTCAATTCTCTCCCTCTCAAAGTTGTACCAATGATACCCTTATCACAAACAAAAATTAAAAATTCAAATGCTAATATAGAATAAAGAGGAGAAAGGGGAAAGTATTATATATAAAAGAAAAAGAAAAGCATTTTGATTTTCTCTTTATCATCATTTTGATTCCTAACAATAACAAAGTGACTACAATTGCAAGCCACATTCATCTTTATCTTCTTTTTTTTTCATCATCATCACATCATCTTTGCCATCATCTTCCAACTAAAAAGGACCAACAAACAAAAACTAAGAAGAAAAAAAAAGACTCCAAATTTACAGGGAAAAGCCACAATCTTTGATTGATAATCAAACCCTGAAGCACCCAACAACATGATGGTGGTGATGGTGGTGAGGGTGGTGGAGGGACTTCTCCCTATCAATCATGCCTTGGACGTACCTAAACTCCTCCACGTGGCAAGGGATGGTGATGGTGCCCTTCTGATCAAAGCCATACTCTTCCTCAGCCTCCTTCAAGAGCTGAATGAAGAGTGGGTGGTTGAAGTAAATCACAGGCACCACAAATCTCTGCTGCTCTTCACCCTGGCCCACCTTGATTGCCAAGCACCCTTTTGGAACATCTCTGATCCCTTGTTTCTTCCCACCATGATGACTATGGTGATGATGGTGAAGGTGAGGCAGGTGCAGATGGAAATTTCTTAGGCTCTTCTCTCCACTGCCCATATCTGAAAAGAAACCAGCAAACAAAGGCAATAAAAGATGGAATACGAAGACAAAACCTAACCCTAGTCCCCTTTTGATCTTCTCCTAGAGAAAATCTTACAAGAAAACGAAGGAAAACGGCCAAGGATCTGAGGCAGCTATGGCTTGCTTGAAAAGGGTTAGAGAAGAGTAACTCAGAGACCTTGGTACGTTGGTCATCGTTGATAAACTACACTCCTAGTGCAAACGCATACCAACCAGAAAATGAAAGAGATATATAGCAAGAGAGAGAGAGAGAGAGAGAGAGAGAGAGAGAGAGAGAGAGCCGAGCCAGCCCAAGAATAATCAAGTGGGCTTTTATTTGGAGTGCAACCAGGGTTTCGCGATTTTCAATCAAAGTGGGCTTCTTTGACTCTTGATTGATGATCAATTGACGATGATATCATCCTCATCTTTTGAGAACAATCAGATAAGAAAGTGGGGAGTTGTAACGTATGTGACATGGGGTTTCTAGTCCTTCACACAAGTTGGTTTGGTCGGCGTTTGATTTAATAGGGACGTAGATTCTTTGCTTATAATACGATTCTAAATTATGTTACGGATGATACAAACGATTTCGGAAAAGAAGGGATTTGAACAAAGGATGTTAGAATTTTTATTTTATAACTGCTTGGTGTTTATTTTTTTTTGTATTTACGGACACATACATAAGAGAAAATTATGTGAATTTCACGTAATCAAATATCTGAAAATTTAGGAATTATATTATTGATTAGTAGTAGCTGATCACATTCATTCTCTTTAATATTTTTGCTTTCCCCAATTCATAATTTTTTCATACACGTCATTTGATTTAACACTGAAAAGATGAATAAAAAACTACAGCGATAATAGTTAGGCAGAAGTAACCAAAATTGTTCTGTTGTGATTTGATTTTAGAAAGGAGAGGAATAATTCGGATATTGTGTGAGGAGTTAAAAACAGGTAGACAGTGAGTGGAAGAAGGCAGAGACACGTGGGTGGAGTTAGGGTTTTGAAGGACCCAAGTAGAAACCGACAATGAGGGGTGTCGTCTCCAGGAAGGCAAATTCTGGGAACATCCAATGGCAGCTCTCGAACATGTCCATGTTGACATATACGTATGTTCCAGGACACAACACAAAACCCTCTCATAGGAAATCTACTTCCAATAACTCGTCCAATAATAAAATCGGGGGCAAGAATGACAAAAACTGGTCGTCCTCTCTTTCGGCTCTAAAAAATATATACCTTTTTTTTTGGGTTTTTTCCAGTAGGCCCCAACCTTTCTTTGGTTTAGAATTAGATGTATGCGTATGTGTTGCTGGACTTCACTTTCCATGGAGTGTGTGTGCGCTGTATACCGCATAATATTATATATGCCCCTCACTCTTTTATTATGGTCCTAAAGCACAAAAATATTTGGCTGGGTTTTTATACAATTTCTCAGAAAGTATCCCTGAAATTCGGAAGAGATTTTTTTTTTTTATTTGGGTTTTTTTAACAATCCTCTCATATGGAAGATTTTTTCGTTTTTGTAAAAGTTTCAATTGGTGCATATCCAAAAACACTTGCTGTAAATGTTTGGCAGCAAAAGAGAGTGCAAAAGGATTCTCAAATTATTATATAGAAACGAGGAAGAAATTGTTATATATGGTAGAAAATTATTTGCTGAAGTTTTAATTGTCACGATATGGTTACCCAATAAATCACTAAAATAAAAGGGTCAAAGAGGAGACCTAGCAATATTGGTCAATGATAGGCAGAAAACACTTGGGTTTCAACAAATTTCTCCAGTTGGTTCCACCTTCAAACAGCCTAAAGAAGTCTTACCAGGCAATACTCATATACTTGGTTGAATTAGCCACCATGTAAGCCAAGAGTTAAACGAGTAATTAATGAATTATACATGTTGCCTATATTATAATTCAACTCTTTTACTATGTTTGACCAAAAGTAAAACACTCTTTTATTTAGATATTTTTTGTGGTTGTCTCATCAAGTGCATGTTTTGATACGCAAGATATATACTCCCTACATACCGAAATTCTTCATTCTTGAATATTTCAACGCTAAGCGCTCACAATTTTTTTGGAACAAAAGAAAGTAGTACTAAAAAGGAAAAATGATTCAGGAGAAATACTCACAAATCTCTGTTAGAATATTTATAAGAATATGAGGTCGTGGATCAATTATTAATTCTTTTTCTAAGAGAGTTACAGTTTATAATTTGAACTTGAGACCATAGTGGGAAGGGGAGTTTCTCACACACATTGCCAAGGTGCCTTAGATGTTCGAACTTGAGACCACCAGTCTGCCAATCAAGACCTTTTTACACTACACTATATACCCCGTTGATAAGCGATGGTCGAATTTAAAAAGTCACAAAATATGCTACCCACCAAAAGCATTTTTATTTATTTATAACTTTTCTGTATAAATGGTATCCACTAAGTTATACACAAGTCAATTAGCATTAAAAGAAACCACACAATTCTATCCAAAAAATAACATACACTTAATTAATTATATATATAATATATGTACCAAATGATTAAAAAGTGTCGTAGAACTACCCACTAAGTTATGTTCTTCCAACTTATATACAATTACATACTATACATGATTATGTTTGTTAAACTAAATGAGCAAGGAGACATAAAATATATGATATAGATTAGAAAGATGCAAAGTCAAGAAAGTGGGGATGGAAGAAAATAAAAATAAAAAACCAGCCAAAGTGGGGGAGTGAGCCATCAGATTCAGTGTTGCTTTTTTGAAGAAAGCAAAAGAGAAAAGAAGATGTAATTGACATGTTATTCTCCATTTTATTGCTGGAGTGGGGGAGGTTGCTTTGTCTCTGAATATCTTTCGTGAAACATAATTTCCTTTGACCTTCAAATAATTATTATATTATATAATTGAGGTCAATGCATTGAAGCAGGCAGCTTATACATGGATCTGTTCCATTTCCACCTGCTTGGCACTACTACTAGCTAGCTAGTGGAGAATCGGTCTTCTCTAATTTGAACCAACCAAATTATATTTGGAGCCAAACTCAAAAATATTATTGCCAACAATAATAACATTATTATTTGGACCTTGCATTGCATCCACCCTAGAAGCCCAAACTTATCTTGACCCATTTGTCTGAGCCTAAAGGTTCAGTTTGAGCTCGATCCGTGGAGTTTTGGGACTTGTTGGGTCCAATTGGAAATCCCACTAATTAACAAATGAATATTAATTTGGCAAAGTAATAAGGCTTTTAGTGTCTGATTAATCAATAAGACGTTCGTTTGAAACCCAATAGATGGAAAAACAAAAAATAATAATAAAAAGAACCAAAGAAGAAGATTAGAAGAAAGGATGTTATGGTTGAAGTGTGTGAAACAAGTGTGCGACCAACCTCATGCTATTGGAAAAACATGCTTTAAAAATGAAGATTTTGTTGTCTAGGTAGGAGGAGGGTCCTATTTATCTTGTAACTTGGAATTTCTTTTGGTAGATTTGGGAAAATCTATGGCTTGTTCTAATTTGTTGTAATAAGATGTAATATAATACAACTATTATTTTGAAAATGAAGTTTTTAGATGTCGTGAAGATGTTTATGTTCTAAAAGTTTTTGTAAAATAATAAGATTATGGGCTAAGATGATCGTCTTAGCCTGTGAAAGATGACAGCATAAATTAAGCTCCTGTCACTAGCCGAATTTAACACATATGAGGTGGCACTACAATGGAAAATTGAGCCGAACTCTACCCTTCCCTAGTGAATGACAAATAAAAAATAGCCGAATTTTAACCTAGACTGTGAAAGAACAAAGGCACAATTTTGGCGGAATTAGGCCTAGAGATCCAAAATTACAAAGGGCTGGCCACAGTTCTTAAACAGTGCACCGGTAGCCCAAACATTTGAAGTCCAAATTATCAGTAGCCTCATAAGGGTATACAATTTGCAACCAGTACTGATTTGGCTAATGAATCTTTGGTGGGTGTTAGAGCATTGATTTACCCCTCATCTCCACAGCAATAGTTTTTACTTTCGCCTTACCCTTTTGTAAAGGAAGTAAACTAAAAATAAAGAACTTATAGATATTTTCATTTGTATATGAACTCTACCTAGCCAAATCAAGCCACTGATCGATCAACACAATATCAAACCCGAAAAGAAACACCAACTAGTGTTTAGTTTAGTGGTAGTTGTCTCTACATAACTAGAGGAGGTCTTAGATTCAACTAATTAACATGGATACATGGATGATATAGTTGTCTCCACTCGATTTGATCAAGGACTCAGATGATTATAAATCATTCTAAGTGATTGTATCTTAGATTAATGTATTTCTTCCCACTAAGCATATGCCCTCCTCACTGCCTACTGAAGCACTACTACTCTGTGAGTCTGCAGTGACAAGCATTTCTGCTCCCTTTAATTTGTACTACTTGATTTTGATCTCATTTCAATATAAAGTTGAATGGCAAAAAAAGAACTTGCTAAAGATAAGGGAAATCAACAGATGAAAACTCAACAAGAATTAATAAAACAAATGAAATCTCAGCAGCTGCAAGCACAAAGCACAATTCTTATTAGTCAATCCTGCCAATTAATGAGGGAATAAGTTCAAAGTGGAACCAAATTAAGTTGCCTTGGATCCTACAGTAGTCTACTATAGGCTTCAAACAATTGTACAGTGCCTAAGTATGGAGCTACAAGGAAAGGAGGTCCACAACTTCCCATCTGCTAGGACCAAGTAGCCCAAATTTCCCATGCATCTATCTAACAGCTATAGCTAGCTAGCTAGCTACAAGAACAATTATCCAAAGTCCTCCTCAAAAGGGTTTAAATTAAGTTAATTAAGAGAGTCTTTGTCAAGTGGGAACAATCACACCAATTATTCATTGAAAGTTGTGGCCATGCACAAAAAGCTTTTCTTGGAGTTCACCATTCATGACCAAAGCTATCTTTCTTCTCTCTATCTCTATCTCTATCTCTATCCCTTTCTCTTTCTCTTTCTCTGTGTGTGGAAAATTATGGGCACAAACAAAGCAATAAAGTTTTTACTTTTATGTTTGCAAAGGTCAAAAAGATTCAATTTCCCAAAAGGAACTTTTGTATATTAACAACAATGAATTAAAGAAGGGTTAAAGAAGAGGAGGACAAAAGCACGAGATAAAAACAAAAACCACGAGTGCCCACATCTTCCAATTTAAACAGGGAAATTAGATTTAATTACCACATTAGTGAAAAAATCAAAGCACAAGGGGGAAGAGTTTGATTGCTAGCAAATGAGATTTCTTCCTTGATTCCAAACCAGCTGCTTTTCATACATTGACTTTTCTTGCAAACAGGTTTGTGTGACATGGAAAATAATAGTGAAAAATCCACAAAGAGACAAGAAGACCACTTGTATGTAATATCAAGCAATATCTGAAGATGAATGTGTTAATCTAAATGTGTGTGTGTGTGTGTGTGTGGGCTTGAGAGAGATAGAAAGAGAGTTTACATTAATTAGAATAAGGAATGTTAATTACTATAAGTTCTTAGTGGCCAAGAAAACACTTGTTCCAAAACCTTGTTATCAAAACTAAGAAGGAAATTAAAGAATGTAGATAACAAAAAACACTAGAATAATTAAGAAGAAATTGAACTCTGGGATTAATCAGTAGCCTTGAAGAATACATGTATAGTTTGTAAAGAAGGGAGATAACGCCAATGGGTTCCCACTATAGAGGTGGTGGCATGATGGCACCCAGTTCGAACTCCAATGTAACCAAAAAAAAAAAAAAAGGGAGACAACAAAACACTAGATTACAAGAAGAAATTGAACTCTGGGATTGTACAAAGGGAATTCTTAAACTTTTAAGCTTAAGAAAGTTCTAAGAAGAACTTGATCAAATTAGTAGTTTGTAACTTGTTTGGGGCATCTAGATTACCTCCACAGTGCTCCTTGTTCTTGTCTAGCATATGCATTTTCAATACCTTTAGTTTTCAGCAATGCCTGTGTTCTAAGGCCCTTGACTCTGAGCTAGCTAGCACAGTCAGTCAAATAAAACCATAATGAAGGGACAAAAAGTCAGGAGGGGAAAAGACAATGTGAGTGACTAAAAGCTTTGAGAATCACAAAGCTTTTCACAGCAAATCCAAGATGAACAAGATTAGGGTTTCAATAGGTATATCCACTGAGAAGATACTAAAGGAAAGGCAAGTGACCAGGCTTCCTTTTGGACAACCAGACACGCACACTTTCCCAAAGTTATAGTTGTCCTTTGTGCTGC
>NW_018921721.1:387978-412978 GCF_002207925.1 Prunus avium | reverse complement strand
TAAATTGCCTCAATAGCAAGTTGGCCTATTTTTATTTACAACTTCTTTGTTTCCTTTAGTGTATTAAATATTGTAATGGGTATGTACTATGGGGCATCTGAATAGAGATAAATGTGTATTAAATAAAAGGAATGATCATTAGGGACTGATATACCTTCAGTTTACAAGGAATGCATTAGGCACGTATGTAGTTCTTTAATAGAATATATGAGCGTGTATTGGGTATTACAAAAATGTGGGACCCATTGCAAAAATTCGGCACTAATTTTTATATTTAGTGACATATTCTCCATTTGGCCCATGGGCTTATGGGCCGATGGGGGCTCGCCCGGCCCATCGAGAACAAGCTCGGCTTGGCTTGTTAGTTAGTGGGTTGGGCTTGGGCTTAGGTGCTTAGAGCCCAGCTCG
Source organism: Prunus avium (assembly GCF_002207925.1). The sequence continues at coordinate 412,570 of NW_018921721.1, read as the reverse complement.
GGCCATAGACTAGGTCTGTTTGAGCCCCAGCCTGCCCATCAAAGCCCGGTCTGTAGGCCCATATTTAATTATATTATATATATATATATAACTTATTATATTGGGTTAATTATATTGTAATGGGTATGATACTATGGGGCATCCGAATAGAGATAAGTGTGTATTAAATAAAAGGAATGATCTTTAGGGACTGATATACCACATGTTTACGTATCAGTAATGGAGAAAGTAAGGAATTAGAGAATTTAGGAATCGGGGAACTACTAAATCGGTATGGGAAGAATCATTCTCATTAAGCTGTTTACTAAACATATGGAATTAGCAAAGGAATGGGGTTGATTCCCATTGTTATTGTTTACTAATTTTCATGAATCAGAATTCAAATTAATTTGATTACTAAAATGCCTTGCACATTTTCACCACAACACATATATAATTCTCAAATTGGCTAAGGAGACCAAACTAATCCGGTAGCAAACTAGTAAGGCGGTGTAAACATGAGGAATCAATATGTTGAACAAGATGAACAGTAAGAGGCCAGTTCAATGATAATGTTAATAACACCTTTGTCAAGAGCCAATTTCAAACGAAAAAATAAACTCCAATAAATATATATCTTTCACCTACATAACTAGTAAACAATCAAATAATAATGATCTGCATAATCTTCATACTACCAAAAAAAAAGATATGTAATCTTCACAAAAGTTTTTATCTATGACCGTACTATGTTTTGTGATGAATGTGAAGACAAAATATAGAAGAAGATAGATAGATAGAATGATTTACAAAGCACAAGGCGTTGCTGCTGATTATGGGAGGTTGTGTCCGCACGATAACGTGAAAAAGAAGCTGGAGCTTCTTGGAACTTCTTGGCGTGAGTTTTTATTTTTTTTTAGGGTTTGGGGTGTTTTGGAATTATGGTAAAGTAGAAAAGGTATTTTTGGAAGTTATTAAGAGAAAACAGGAATGGGAATCGTATCAACTACTCCCCCCTAGGTGATCTGATACCCAGTTTTGAGGGGATGTGATTACGGATTTTGAGGTGGGGCCCACTTATTTTTTCATTCCTGATTGCAAGTAAACGCAGGGTAAGTCATGAATGGAGATCATTCCCTTTCCTCCCATACCCATTATTGATACGTAAACATGCCCTCAATTTCTAGGAAATGCATTAGGCACATATGTAGTTCTTTAATAGAATACATGAACGTGTATTGGGTATTACAAAAATGTGGGACCCATTGCAAAAATTCGGCACTGATTTTTATATTCAGTGACATATTATCAATAGAGGAGCACCTTAGAAGACACTGATATATAACAGTCCCTAATACTACAATATGCACTGTTTTCAGTCCCTAAAGAAGTCAAAAGAAACTGATACCACTCACTGTCTTTTGAGCCCTTTTTAGTAGTGAAGCACATTTATACACTTACATGAGGAGTGAAATAGACACAAGAATTCCTTGTCACGAGTGCAGTGCACTTTTTGATTTGCACAACAATTCTCGTTAAATTGCCTCAATAGCAAGTTGGCCTAACTTTTTTACAACTTCTTTGTTTCCTTTAGTGGGGCTAAGTATTGTAATGGGTATGATACTATGGGCAATACATTAAAGGCATCTGAATAGAGATAAATGTGTATTAAATAAAAGAAATGATCCTTAGGGAATGATATGCCTTCAATTACTAGGGAATGCATTAGGCACGGACGTAGTTCTTTAATAGAATACATGAACGTGTATTGGGTATTACAAAAATGTGGGACTCATTGCAAAAATTAGGCACTGATTTTTATATTCAGTGACATATTACTTAGAAGACACTTCTTCCATGTCCTCTTTTGGAGCTTTATGGTGAAGAGAGTGTTACAAGGAGTTCATATGAATTTTTGTTGTATTTTTCTAAATTTTAATTTATTTATTGTGAATTTAAGATAATTTTATGGGATTTTAGTATGAAATATTGGCTAAGTATGAAAAATGGTTTTTCGAAATAAGAAAACTTAAGATAGTTTTTGGTGGCTTTTATTCCTTACACATCAAATAAGAAAACTTGATTTTATGGGAATTTAGTATGAAGTATATATTGACTTTATGAGCCATCATTTTTAGCCTAAATCATATTTTGCACTAAAGTTGATTTTTCATATTTTGATTTGATGGGAATTTGATTTTCTAGTATTTTTTATTTGAATCCAAATGGAGAGTACTTCCTTATTTACATTGTAAATTTAAGTAAATGGAGTAATATAAAAATAAATGAAAGTAAAAAGCCAAAAGCATTTACTTAAATGTTGAAAATGAAAATAAGGTAAGCTATCTTAAGGAAAATAAAAATAAAAGTTGGAAAAACACATTAGGCCCATTTTGGCCCCGCCCAATAGGCCAAACCCGGGCCCAGCCCGTTATTTTCTGAAAAGTCCCGGCCTAGCCCGTTATTTTCTCTTTCCTCTCTGAAGCTTGCCTTAGCCCGGCCCGATCCATTAGCGATTCCTAATGTTATCAATAGAGGACCCTTTTAAATGACACTAATATATAACAGTCCCTAATACTACAATAGGCACTGTTTTCAATCCTTAAAGAAGCCAAAAAAGATTGATACCACTCAGTGTCTTTTGAGCCCCTTTTTAGTAGTGAAGCACATTTGTACACTTACATGAGGAGTGAAATAGACACAAGAATTCCTTGTCACGGGTGCAGTGCACTTTGTGACTATCTTACTCCTCATATGACCAATCATGTAAGGAGAGAGAGAGAGAGAGAGAGAGAGAAAAATTGCGTGACACTGAAATTCCTCTCCGAAGTGAAACTTCCATGTCAATGAGTATAGTGCACCATTATCTCCAATTATGCAGACAAAAGACTTGTGCATCAAAAGTTACTCTCAGACTATCTTCCTCTCACTACTCTACTTATATTTTGATTCCATTCCTTCATGATACTTTAGATCAATGTTTAGTTAAAACTTCTAGAAAGCAATATTACAAGATAATGTAAGACGAGTCTCATATTGGATAAGTAAGAAAAAACAGTGACTTGTTTCTTTCATTCTTCGCACTAATTTTAAACACTGCTTTTAACCACTTTGCCCCTAACTTATATATATGGTCTTTCTGTTGGCTACAAATTGTCATAAAACAGAACCACTCATTTCTAGGTCCATTTAATTTCATGGCTTCCAGAAATTAACCAACTCCATCCACCTTCTTTGGAATTTGACATGCATTCACAGTACTGTTCCACCAACCTTCGTTCCCATATGCGACAGACACAATGACTGTGACTGCAATTCAATCCCTTCATGTTCCAACCTCTTGATGCCAACATACCAAAATAAAATAGACCTGCTTGATCCAACAAGGTGCACCGTGTTCCTCTCTTTTGACGCCACGTTGTTTTGTAATTACTGGATCATTATTCTGCTAATGTGGCATGAAGAAAAAGTGCTAGCTTCTTCAAACCACTGTCCTTTCCTATAACATGAGGACCAGCTAAATGTCTTCGTCTCCTCTGCTCATATTCCTTTTCTCTAAACGTACCCAAGGGAAAGGATGCCACATGTTGAGAGGATTAATCCGCATCAGAAAATACAAGCATTGCATATTATTAGTTTAAATGATCATGAGTCGTTTCATTCATTATCAATTAATTTGAGTTCGACATTCACATTCTATTATAATATCACAATATACTCTCGATACGAGAGTATTATATCTTACACATGAGAAATAAAAGTTAATTATCTCCATTCGTTATCAATCGATTTTTAAGTAAAATGCTCCCATTCTAATGCTAAGCAAGCAACAAGGACCATAAGTATGCCTAGTACAAATAAAACAACAACGTGCGTCATTTTCACTCACTATCTTCATCACTTACCATCTCTCTTTTTCTTTCCGATTAATTTGTAATATATTTAATTTCACGACTTCATGGTGATGAGTCTATGTCTCTGCGCAAAGTAAAGTGTTCATACTTTTCTTTCCTTTGTTATGATAAGGAGTGAGATCCTCCTGCCTAGCTATGACAATATTGTAATTAAAAAAATTCAGCATCCAATCTCCGTCCTCCAATTGTTGCCTAAACACAATTGAATAAGGGAAAACATAGTCAACAAAACATTTTAAATATTAAAAATAATAATAAGTCTAAAGATAAACAACACCATGGAAGAAACGTGGGGACATTCCCTTTACCCTACATCAAGGCAAGGCCCACACAGTATTTTAACTTATACAATTTTGTAATCATCGGTATAAATTTCAAAGTGTCTCCAACGTGTATAATTGAATAATTTAACAAAAAAATAATGCAAACGTCAATATGTTATGTTGTTAAACTGTCGTATCCATTCAAATCTGAAAACAAGCACCGATATCATCACATAAAATGCTAGAACATTGCTAAGAAATTATTTCCATAGTATTCTCTCTTAAGAAATCTTAATAATCAAGATTTCTTTTGCTAATTAAAAAGGACCAATATTATGTTGTGGTCTTGGAAGAGTTAGTAGGAGGAAGGGCAAAATGACCACGTGGCAAGCCAGATTGCACGACAGACAACCTGAAGAGTTGTCCCCACACGCACGACTCTAAGTTGGCTGCAAATCAAAGTACAAAGACAAGGGCACGTGTCGATTTTATGAATCAAGCTTTCTGCATACAACCGTCAGATCTCTGCCACGTCAATGAGCCATCACCGAAGCTCCAGAGAAAATGGGATACCAAAGTTTTGACCTGGAGCAGGTGGCGAGAGATGATTGGGTGATGGAAGACAGGTGACAGGTACCTGTCGAGATGCAACTAAGTTCATTGGTTTAAAATAATATCCTCTGCGATTTTTTTAATGTTAAGATGGGGTCTGTAAATTGATCGTAAGGGAAGGAGAACCAAAATTGGACACGTTCCGAAGTGACTTGATCAAAACATTTTTCATGGCTCGAGTCGAATTTGTTAATGGCTTTGCTCTTGCTTTGAGCCGAAGCCTTGGAGCAATTAGGGTACATTGAATCATTAAGTAGGAACTTGGTTTTAATGAGGGAGACCTATTGCTCGTTAATTTTTTTGATCGCATAAACTTGGCGTGATAAACATGATGACGGTATTTCTTTTCTAAGACGGCTCCATATTTTATATGGTTTGATAGTAAACAAAATCGTTAATTAAGTGCATAATATAATCGAATCTGGTCTTATTGATAGTCTAATAATATAATAACATATTAAAATATCCAAGTAAAGAATATTTTTCGTGTTTATGTATGAAAATGTTGATGTCCCTACTCTTTAGTAATTAAGTAGCCGATGTTATAAAAACTTGTGTCTAGCCACTAATAAATACACACTAGAGTGAGGCGAGAATATACAAATTACACCAACCAAATATTATTGTTACAATTAAATTGCCAAATGCTCTTTTATGTTATCTTTTTTTTATCATGATTGTCATGTGGACAAGATATTTGATAAAATGCATAGAAGAGATCGAGACAAAATAAAAAGGCAAAAATAACTAGATAAGGTGGCGTACATATCTCATCTTACCCGATGACGAAGAAAAACACATGAATTCACTATTGCGTCCCGCACCTCATAGTAAATATAAGCTATCGATTACTCCTAGGCCTAGAAGTATAAGACACCAAAACCAAAACATGGAAGAATTTATGTAACATCATAAAATCAACAAACACGGATGGTTCAATGAATTAGAACGTGATTCACGTTCATATTGCCGACAGTCTACATAGCTAATAAGGAGAAGACTCAAGATGTGCGATGGTTTACACAATGACAAAGACATAGGCATTTTAAAATCATATCTTAAAAGAAAAAACAAATCACCAAAAATGTGCTGCATTAAACCACACAAGATGAAGATAATAAATAATCAAGTCAGCTCGGCTATAACCCTAAGCTAGCTAGAGCCTAATTCTCAAATAATATATGGATTATGAATAAGTTAAAAGAAGAAGAAAAAAAAGGGTAAAATTATTTAATTATTAATGCACTGAGAAAAATCACTATACGCTATCAGAGGCCCATAGATTTTGGATATAAAGAAGCAATCAGAAGTCACACACAGAGACCAAAAACCATGACATAAACACACATAAGCTAGCTTTTGAGCCAAATCCATTCATGCATATCAAGAAGAAGGCACACACTCCCAAAACATTCCCTACCTGAACAACCATCACCAAATTTGAAGACCCAATTAGTACTTCTGCTGATTAATCTTTGAAGATCCCATCAAAGATGATGTTAGACCAAATTGAATATTCTAGCCCCACAGCAGAAGATGATCATGAGGGTTTTAGCTGCATGAGCTCACTTGAAGCTGCTGGCAGTGTGAAGAGGAAGAGCAGCAAAAACAAGAAGAGGTTCAGTGATGAACAGATTAGGTCATTAGAGTCTTTATTTGAGTCTGAGTCAAGGCTTGAGCCAAGGAAGAAGATGCAATTGGCCAAGGAGCTGGGTTTGCAGCCAAGACAGGTTGCAATTTGGTTTCAGAACAAGAGAGCTAGGTGGAAGTCCAAGCAGCTTGAAAGAGACTACAGCATACTCAGAGCCAATTACAACAACTTGGCATCAAAGTTTGAAGCTTTGAAGAAAGAAAAGCAAGCCTTGGTTATTCAGGTAATTAATTAACCAATTGATTGTTCATTCTGTTTTGTTAATAGGGTTAAATACAATATTAGTATTAATTAACAGAACCAACATATCTGATTAGATATGTCTTGTGTTTTTGTGACAGTTGCAGAAGCTGAATGATCTGATGAGGGAAAGGCCAGAGGAGGAGAGGCAGAGCTGTGGTGAATCAGACAATGGAGATGCAGCCAGGTCTGAATCTGATCAGGTAAAGATTAATCATCTGTCAGTGGAAAAATCACAGCAAGGAGGGCTTGGGGTTTTGTCAGATGATGACAGCAGCATAAAGGCAGAGTATTTTGGGCTTGAAGATGAACCAAACCTTGTGATGAGCTTGGTTGAGTCTGCAGATGGGTCCTTGACATCAACTGAGGACTGGGGCAGATTGAATTCTGAGCGTTTCTTTGATGAGTCAATTAGCAGTGATTATCAGTGGTGGGATTTCTGGTCTTGAAAAACAGAAAAATTAATGTGTTCATCTTAATTGGAGTCAAGAGAGAGAGAGAGAGAGAGAGAGAGAGAGAGAGAGCATGCATGTCAATTCATCACCAATCACATTTTGAGAAAGCCTACAAATGCATCTGAATGAGGACTGAGGCCAAAATTATGGGGATCATGTGGGAGAGGGAGAGCCACAGCAGCAAAGGCAAGGCTTTCAAGGATTTGAATGAGCAATGTGTGCCTATGTATAGGCCCCAAAGCCACACACACACGCACATATTTATGCATTCAAATCTCAACTAGAGTTTTGTAGGTGTTGGCATATATGCTAGCTGCTCAACATTGAACCCCGAACCCTTTGTTGTAGCCTCTAACGTATGTGAATTTGTTCTATTTCTGTTGCCAATTTGCCCATTTACACACACACTCACAAGTTTTACACTGCACTTGAGCAAACATCAACTTCTAATGTTAATTAACTGTTAAAGCCAATTGGCAAAATCAAATAAATACATTAACATAAAATTTAACTTATTGAGGGGTGGCATCAAAGTATCCAAAGTGCAACACAATCAGGAATTGCATAAATCATGATACTTTATACTACTTTTTTCTCATACCATAATGACATAATTAAAGACTAGATTGAAACAAAGCGAAATCCAAAATTGATCTCAAAATTTTCCCAACAGATGAAAGCAATTTAAGTTGGGATACCCGAAATCTCGAGTGCAGAGTTTAAATACTCTTAAACACTTGAGTTACATAAGCCCTAATTATTGTTACCTGTTTTTTGCTTGTTAGAAACGCGACATCCGAACACATACCAGGCGGCGTCGTTTCAAGTGAAAGTCATTTAAGTCAACACAGGACTGGGCAATAGGCTCTTCGATCTGAAACGGCATCGTACGCGTGCGAAGTGTCCAAACGGCATTTCGTTTCGACGCTCAGGCACTTAGCCACACTCTCTCCTTCCCCATCACGCTCCGTGCTGCTGTTGCTGCTACTGGTTCAGTAAAGGTGGGTGCTTTAGCGAAAGAGCACACGCCATAGCAGCCCATAGTCGTAATGAACGACCTCTCAAATGCAGCTCTGAGAGATCACCAAAGCAGCGCCTTCAAGCCCATACCTTCTCTGGTCCTCTACATTCTTGTACCCATCTTCTTCTTGGGCCTCTCGGTCTCCATCTTCATCCTCATTGTGGTCCGCAACGCCCTCTTCTTCGTCTCCTTCCTCGTGCTCTCTGCTCTTGTTTTTGCTTTCGTTGTCTGGAACAAGCGTCACTGGGCGAAGAAGGCTGCATTCTTTTTGTTCCTCAACTCTCTTCCTGAGTCTGACCTTCGTCTGGCCCAGCACGGGCAGCTTGTTAAGATCACTGGGGTACTGCTTTTCTAGCTCTTTTAGCAATTTTTCTGTTCTGGGTTTGTTTTGATTTGTTTATTTGTTTATTTTTGTTTTTGGGTTTTTGGAAGAGATTTGTTTCCGTGTGGGAATGTGTTATTGGAGTGTTATGTAGATGTAGTTTGGGCTATTTATGTTTGGTTGCTAAGAAATTGGAGGAAAACGAAGGAAATTTTGGAAGCCTTGTTGTTTTTACCTTTTTTGTCATCTGATTCTTTGTGCAACTAAGCGGGGCACTGAAAAATGATAGCTTGAGTATTTCTGTTTCAGTGCTATGATATACTATTTACTTCAATTGGTTTAATATCAATGCATATACGGTAGATTATGTGGACTTTAAGAAACAAGCCCTGTGTTGGGTTTCTGGCATTTGTAAACAAAGAGAATATCAATAGCAGTTTTGTTCTAAAATTCAAATGAAGCTCATTAACTTACTTCAGAATACTTTATAGCGGTGGAAATCAGAAAACGTGTTTGGTCTCTTTGAACTAAATTCAAGGCTTGGCAAGCAATCAAAAAGCTTAGATTATTCCAACTTCGTGCAATTATATGTTGATAATGGACGGCGCAGTTTCATCGTTTAGTTTCTAAATGTGAACTAATGGAGAATGTTGTGTGAAATCTTGAATGACATTAATAATGCATATGAACTAATTCCGCAACGTTCTAACAAGCTGATAATGCATGTGATACACGGTGGTCTCTAAACTTGTAGACTTGTGCATTATGGTTAACCTTTCCTGTTTTTTCTTGCTTATTTCCTCCAGTTTCTCATCCATCAGTCAATATGTGATTCATTCTGTTGGTAGGTTACATGTTGGGAGGCCGATCCTAATTTATTATTCTGATGATTTCAGATTGCTTCATGTGAGAATCTCTCCCTGGAATCTTCATATGAAAAGGCTACCGGATGTATCTATGCGTCTACTCTTTTATATGAATATAGGGGATTAACTCTACAGCCGGTGAATGTCAATAGATCATGCTTTCAGTGGCATTTAGCATATTGTGAGGTATTATGTTCTTCTGTAGCCTTTCAAACAAATGTTCTTCAGTAGCCGTGTAGATCAGTGAAAAGACTTTTTCTTGTCCTTGTAACTAGATGATATATGTTGGTTGCATTCCTGAGATGGATAGATAATGTTCTGTTTCCATATTTATTCGTACTTTGAGTCCATGTTGTGCATGTAATTAACTTTTGTAGGATTGGAATGCTTTCTTGGTACTCAAAATGATGATCCTTTTTTTTTGCTTTGTTGATGGTTTTGTTTTCTGCACATCCTTCTGATCATCTTGAACTTCAACTCTGGACTTCCTTTTGCCCTTGTAGCACGTACAACTTTATCCAAATTACTTCTTTTCGCTGTGCATTTAGCTCTTCTCATAGCCCCTGTGGCTAAAAGATCTTAGCTTATAGTTGCTCATTGTTCTCAAGTAGAGCTACCTATCATCTATCTAGTAGCTTTGTCTGATTTTCATTTGTCCTGTCTTGTGGCTCTTTTATATGGACATGCTTAAATATTTTGTTTGTGCTCTAAAACATTGTGAGGTTTGAAGGCCTCAGGCTCTGCTCCTTTTGTTAGCGCGGATTTGCTTTTCCTGTTTTTTTAGCATCACCTGGTACCTGCAATAGTCAGATAATTGGAAAAAAAATATGAGGATGGTAGAAAAAGTTGAAAGATAGAAGTGTGTGGCTTATAATTGACTTCAGGCTTCTTATTAGTTTCAATATTTAATTTGTAAGTAGTATCAATAATACACATTTTACCATTAAACTTTTCATGTATATTATGCTTTTAGATATCTCAACTAAACTGGCCAAATGCATCTTACTACTATTTTCTTTCTCTAGATATATACTATTGTCTGTGCAGATCTCTTTTCCCAGAAATCTGGATTTTTGCTTCTATTATTTGAACCATGAAAAATAGAAAATATCAGTCTATTTGGAATTATAATTTTTTTTTCTTCTGCTTCGGCCTTCCACCTGACAGAGATTCTCCACAGACTTTTACTTAACCGATCAGAAATCTGGTCTTAGAGCTACTGTCAAAGCTGGTTCTGGTTGTAAAGTTATTCCACTGGTCGTTGAGAGCAAACTTGTCAACACTAAAAGATGTAGACTCCTCTCCCCTCACTTGAGGAAATGGTTAAGTGAGAGAAATCTCTCGTCTGAATCCCGTCTACTACGTCTGGAGGAAGGGTAATCTAATTATACATTAGAATGTTAAATTTATTTTTTTCTTAGCGCTGAGCTTCTTAAGAGCTTATGTACTGCAGATTTGCATGAGTTTTGGCAGGTATGTACAAGAAGGCAGCTCTGTGACAGTATTTGGAATGTTGCATAGAAACAATGAGATGACTACGATTGTTCAACCACCAGAAGTAATCTCCACCGGGTGTCTGTGGCGAAAACTGCTTCTCCCAGTCGACATTGATGGGCTGATCCTAAGGGTCTCTCAACTGGCTCAGCATTCTGCCAACCAAAATTCTATACAATAGCCAGAAAGATTAGGTAGGACAAGATTTTTGGATGATAACCCTTTTTTCATTTCAAAACTTAACAGTTTGTTTTACTCTGAATCTTGATGTCTCACTAACCATTATGTACACCTTCAGCTGTAAAACATTAATTTGCTCTTAGCACTTGATTGCTTCTGTATGTGTGAATGTCCTTATCTTCTTAGTGCAAGAAACCATCTGGCAATAGTGATATTCAAAAATATTCTAAAGGGCCAACGGCAAAACCAGGAGGACAATGAAAAGCCCATTAGCATGAAGAAAACTGAAAGAGGAGCATCATTTTAAAATGGGCCTTTGTTTTTTGTCCCTCTCAACAATTGACTAAGAAAAACAAAAACAATACATCAACTTTCTTTTCAGGGTTTTCCTCTCTTTTTCTTAAGCCAAAAAAAATCAAATAATAACTGGTTCAATCTTCTAACATTACAGCATCTTTGAAGGTATATGCTGAACTCCTCTTGATTAAAAAAAAATATATATATAATCTATTATGAAAGGTGTTTTTGGGATGATTTACTAAATATAAGTTCAAGGTTTGGCAAGTTGAAACTGGCAAAGGATATGCTCTCACCATTACAATTTTGATTTATGATTAAAAAAGTGTCAATCACTTGCCTAATTGCAGATTAGTACATTTCGCTTTCACTTTGTATGATATTAATGGGGTAGTGTAAGATGTGACTGCCCTTTTAGCAAAAGGCTTTTTCCTATCTCCTAGACTTGAACGTGCTAACAAACTTCCATTACCAAAGTTAAGCACAAATGACATTCGATATTGACCTTGTTTGTTTTTATTTGGATTTGACTTCTTAGTCAACTCAGCTCTTTCTAGCTAATTTCCAGCTAATAAAGGTTTAAACTTGTTTAATTATAATCCAATTGTTGTACACTTTTCATTGTGGGCGGCATGAAGGTATTCTCTGAATAGTAAAATAGACTAGCGCACCACCTTGGTCACAAACTTGTTTAGTGCTAATTTAAGACAAAAAAATGGATCTTAGAGGTCTCTTCTATTTTATTTATTTTATAAAAATATAATAATAAGGATGATTCGAACATCTTGCAATGTTGGGAAGTGAAGTGCCACTAAATTTAGACGTCTTTGTGATAAATTTTTTAAAAAAATCACTTATGTTTGTAATGTGTATGTTTCCAAGGAGGGTCGTCTTGGTTCATTTTGATATTGATACAAATTATCTATAAGCTAGAAATTTGTATATTTTGTGTGTGGAAATAGATGGGAAATTTCATTGGATTATACTGCCAGTGGGTGTTTTTTAAACAGCAGCAAGATGCCAAGAAGGTTGGTGAATCGTCGTATCATATTCGTATGAACTCTACAAATGGAAGACTGGATTTTCTTTCTTTATTTGTTCAGGCCATAGTCTAAGAATAGACAGAAATCTTAAAACCTAGCTTCAATATATAAATCAAGATTCCACTAGGCGTGGTCTTTACTCTTTACCCCTTCTTCTTGTCCACCCCTACCTCCACAACCAGAAATTGGTATTTTTAAGCACCAGATATTACACCTAATTATTTGTGTCATCAAGCATCATAAACAACAAAAAAGCTTTGCGCTTATGGCTTATGCCAAAGGGCACCTTACGAAGTCGTTGGGGAATGTTATTTGAGAAAATAATATAAAAATTATTGTTTACAAATTAAATGAAATAATTAATCTTCAAAGAAAGAAATGACAATCTCTATCATCGACACGCATAAACGATTAATGTGTCATCGACATACTAACAACTATTAATTAGTGTAAGCCTCGTAATTCGCGCTTTGTGAAACAATTATTTGCAATCACCACACAAGACAAAACTGTTGAACCTATAATTCATCCAATTCACCTTTCATTGCATGGTTGGCCTCCACTTCAACTAAGATTCATGATCAGAAAAATCTTGGGTATTTTCTTCTTTTTTTGGGGGTGGGGGCTGAAAATGGGATTTCATTTCATAGTGACCTCAAAAGGAGAGGAAGAGGAGAACAAAGTAAATAAAAATGTTTTGAGTTTAGTTGTTAAACAATAAGCATCATTACACATGTTGGACAATGTTGATCTGAGTATCTTAGTAAAAAAACACAAAAAGAGCATAATATCCCCTTCATGATTAGTTTTGATAATCCAAGCCAAGATATGATTCCAGTGCAGCCAAACACAACTCCTGTAATCATCATCTATGATGATCTTGATATATATAAAAATTCAAACCCTCAAATCGATCCTGTTGATTCATGCAATGTCTCGATTAAAGTTGATATGCCATATATTTTTTTTTGTAAGTATGCGTACGTGGGTGGCATATGCATGCAGTTTGGTGTTAGATCTTTGAGACTGTACTTTTGGGTTGTGTGGCACCAACCAGACTTCAAGAAGTTAAAAAATTGGAAAAGAAAACAGTAGAGAGAAGGACTACTATTGGATTTTGGAAAATAAATTTTGTGAATATTGAGTATGTGCAAGTTGTGTAAGCCTATGAGGTGCTTGAAATTATAAACAAGTATTTGCAAATCACGAATCTAATCTGGACAAAGGAAATCGAGAATATGAGGTCAAGATTATGCTTTGTTGTTTATCTGGTTAGTTGCACTTTGGTTATGCCTTAGAATTTCATAAAGTTGGTCCTCCATTAAAGTAAGCATCCTCCATAAATATTTCTCTGTGTTGCCTGTTGGGCTAAGCTATCTGTATTAATTGATCATTTTAATCCTCAGAAATTGTGTTAATTAGTGTGTTTGATTGATTAAATATATAACATTCCAATATTTCCAATCCCATCGTTTGGTCAACTCTCTCCCTCGTTTTACTTATTTATTCAACAAGTGTCGTGTATGAAATTTGAGGTCAAGATTTTGTGTTGTTCGTTATCAACTTTAGGGGACACCAAACTAATGAATTTGTGCAAAATAGGCAATTCTCATTGATCCATCGTGCAAAAAACTTTGGCATGCATGTTGAAGTTCAAATTTATGGCCTAAAAAAACATAAATATGGTTCGTTTATGGGAAGTATAATTGACATTTGGCAACATAATTTGTGCCATCTTTGTAAACAAATTCAAAAGAGGATAGATAGATCAATGACGATATAGGCAACACAAGCACAGTGAGCCAGTGACTTGGAATATTTTCAAGTGATATTTGATGAGAACAAGCAAATCTACATGTAGGACCCAACTCAACTTCTCAGTTACCTCTGTTCAACTTTTTGCAGTCAAAAGAAAGTGGAGTGTGCAAGAGTCATATATCATCAATTTATGCCTCAAGAGAATCCCACGAGAAACAAGGGCTCCTTGAATTGAAGGACCACGGACCAAAGTTGAACATATATATTCTCCATTATTCAAAGATTCAAGTTTCTGAAAAGGAAAATAAAAAATAATGAAAATATAAAAGTCAAGAATCTTGAGACCTCCCCCACCCCACCCAAGCCAGTCAAAATGGAACTTCACCCAGTTAGATTATAGCATCGAATCCAATCATCGTGGGAGTAGTTTAAAACCAAGTGGGTTAGGTCCTCACCATCGCAGCTAGCCCACTAACCATACTTCTTTGTTCATTTGACCTTGCTTTCTAAGATTTGGGTAATCAAATCATCCAAATCCTAAAACTGAGGTTTCTTTCTTCACTCTTTAATGATTTGTTTTTAAGGAATAGAAAGTAATTTTCATTTGTCAACAAATTTAAGATTTTCAAAAGCAAAGTTGGAGTGTCTAAGCCTCAACTACCCTTGATGCGAATGAATTATATTGGACTAAAAATAACGGAACACCTAACAACATATCTTTACATATCAAGAATTACGAGATCACTCTTTTTATTATGGGTTGATGACGTGTTATTCAAACATGATTTTTCTTTTTCTTTCTAAATGAAGCATGGCTCATTATGATACGTAATATAGCATACGACTTGTGAAACTCATATTCAGCCAAAGTATAAACACCACCATGTGCTCCAACTTCCATGTAGGTTAAATAAAGAGAAGACTTCCAACAAAGTTGGACTCAGCTAATTGGTTTTGGATTTATTGATACACAAGTTAATATAAAACACTAATATATGTGCACAACTTGCTCAATCCTTAACCATATCCTCGTGAAGACCTAAGATAAATGCATAGGTTTCATCGAAATGCCGTGGATTTGCGTTTGCTTCAAATATAAAACCATGCAATAGGCTTGTACAAATTCCCAGCATATATCTTAATCACTTAGTAATCTCCGCTACTTGATTAGACCACTACCAATTCCTTTCTCTAGCTACAAATTTTGTTTAGTCTCTGGACCACGTAAATAATCATATGGTATCAATTTCTTTAAGAAAAATAATGCGATTATAGTATTATGCGGTCAAATTCTTTCTTTCTTGCATATGGCGTTCAATTAATTTCGTGGCCATCTCTCGCTTTCGAATCATAAAATATCTTGATTACATAGTAATCATCCCGACCGGGTTTCTTTCTATAGTACCAGACAATAACATTAAGAAAATATTAAGTGTTTGGATTATGAGCTGGTTTGTTCTACAAATGGTAATGCCATTAATATTGTATTGTTTATTAGCTCATTTTCTACGTTCTTTCACTGCAATTTGGTCTCTGGTATTTGCATGCCACGTCAGCTTTCGGACAAGGAATGCCTTATATTATGAAACATATATATAGTAAGGTTTGAATGCCATGGTGCAATTGTCTTTGTAGGGTTTTGGAAAATTTGTGCATAAATAAATAAATAATTAGCGACAAATGACCAAAAATCCAACATGGGAAATTTCCTTGAAGCTTGCTGGTGACCTACAACAAGATGCGTATACGCATATTTGATTTGCTGTTATAGTCTTCACACTTTGTAATATTCAAACCCTAATTAAACTATTATTTTGCAATTTTTAAGGTTTTCTTGTTTTCTTCTTGCTTAAGTCCCAAGAATTGTGGTAGCGTTTGACCGAGATCAACCAACTCCCCGATAAGCTTACCTAAGCACATTGATTAAGTATGGAGATTAAAATTAAAATTATCCAGCCAATATTTGAATGTTATTATTTCTATTATTTTTTTTATAAAAAAAGAAAAAGAAAATTATAGCTTAGCTTAATTGTAATATTTTAGTGGGTGAGTGAGTCCATGGCTTTATTGCCACACGTGCAAATATTTTAATTGTAATAATGGTCATGGATTCATGGTGAGTCCATCGTATCATCACCAAACCGTGGACAAATTTAAACTAATTGATGCCAAAAATAAAAAAATAAATATAGTTAACTAGAAAGAAAATACGCTACCTAGCTACATGTGTATTGACCTGAATCCAGTCAACTCTTTCTTTTCACTGCATGGTTGCTTACAATTTAAAACTTTCGAGACCAAATCACATTGTTGGTCCCTATAATTTTTACAATTTTCCACTTTAATCCTATATTTTTTGAAGTTTGTCAGTTTCAGTCTTGTAGTTTGCGTATTTATGCAATTCAATGTTGACTCCGTTAAAATTAAACGTGTAAATATAGATTTTAGAATTCTCACGTCGGTTAGGTTTGGCACATTCTCACAAAAGTCTTCAAGTATGAAAAATTCTCATGTACTAGATATAGAATGAACTCGTATTCAATACAAACATATGAAAATACCACACTTGCTGGATCATAACAACTCATCGAGTGACGTATTTAACTCAAAATACCACTTCAATAGTGTAATTCTTTTGTACATTTGTCGTTGTTCGTACGTCGTACGTAGTACACATATTCGTACTGTATAATAGAAAGATCACTTCAAGTCTACATTTTTGACGTTAATGTCTCAAAGGAGGTTATCGTATATGAACATTTGAAGATGTAATTTTCTTCTCTTTTATTTTTGTTTTGTTTATATATACATATCAAACAAACATATACTGATATTAATATTACGTCTTTTTTTGGTTGTGCGTAGCGATTTCCAAGTTCCAAAATACGCAGAGGAGCTTTGGAACGTGGGTAGGAGCTGTCGTGGTCAAGGTGATTCATGGATATCGCATGCAACCGCCACGTGTCAATAAAAACAGCTGAGAACCATAACTCGAGGAACCTCTGAGATATCACCAGGCCATTCTCTTTTTGCATACACGCCTAAAGACAGTGCATCGGATCAGATCCCACGAGTTTCGCTGCATGCCCCCGTCGCACCAAAGCTTTTACCTCCTACGCATGCATGGGCCTTCATGTGCATCCAAACGCCCTCGCCGAACAACGTCCCGCCAAACGCCGCCACGTGTCCGACCGCGCAACCTGAAAATAACGGCTGCCATGCTTCCCTTGTCGAGGCCTCCCGGCCAAAATGTCTGCCTCACCTGCTCTGCTGCGCATGTCATGTCTAGTTCTTATCACGCTCTATTTATTTGCTTTTTTAAAATTTCAATTTTCAAAATCTATACAATTGACGGGAATGTGTAATTTGAATTCTTTTTACAATTCCATTACATTTGTTTAATTATTTACAAGCGGAGGGGTCAAAAAATTAAACCTCAAAAAATGGGATGAAAAGGGCTGACGTGGGAGGCGTAGAGCACACGAATATTTGAATTAAAACACACTTTAAAACATTTTAAATGGTAAAATATAATCGTAATTAGTCAAAATAAAATTGATAACTGGGTAAAATTAGATCAAAGTCTCAAAACGAGGAATATCCAGATAGTGGCTACCACTAGTTGCATCTATTGAATTGAACAACAATTTTACTTGCAATGATACAGTTTAATAGCTTCAATTTATTGCTATTGTATTGCATATAGTACCATATATAAGTTGTGTTACTTAGTTTTTCATTCCCATGTTTGTACTTGTATTGCTCTTGTACTGCCTGAGAAAATTGAAGGGACAAAAACAAGGGGAATGAGTGCATAATGAAAACATGGA
Organism: Prunus avium; assembly: GCF_002207925.1. The sequence goes on along the minus strand of NW_018921721.1, from coordinate 394,645 downwards.
AGTTCTTATAATATCAAATTGTTCATGTAACACAATTATGGATAAATTTTCAAATAAATCAAAATTATAATAAAATTATATTGTGAGAGGATAATGATATGTTAACTAATTTATGGTGAAATGGGTTTTAAAACAGTGTTTAGGGTCTACTTTAGCACATAACTACTTGGTACATTCAGACACATCTGTGACTATATATATATATATATCTCTTCCCAACCCAATCAATCTAAGATTCCTCTACATTTTTAAACATTTATTTATTTATTTTCAATTTAGCATATAGTTAAATTTACTCTGAAGACGCCCTTCAATTTGCAAATTCTGCCAATCGTATTCGACAATACAGAACTAAAATGACAATCATACCCCCGCCCCCAATCCACACTTCGTGCACATCTGGCGGCGCATCTATTAAAAATTAAATAAAAAAAAAGGTTAAAAGAAAATGAAAAATACGAACTTGTTTCAGTTATACGCCCCCAACTAATGAGAGTCTTGAGTATAACGGTTTTCTTTTCCAATTTTCCCAATTTCTTTTGTATTTTTCATTTTCTTTTTTATATTGTTTTTGTTTGGGTTTGTTTTGTAGCCCAAGCTACCAAAAATCTATGCACCGTATCTCATATCTTCCCCTATATATTGCCCCATTCTTCAGCTTATTTTTGGTTCAAACTCAAAACCCACCTCTCTCTCTCTCTCTCTCTCACTCTAATTTCCAAACCAAAACCCGCTCTCTCTCTACTCTCCGCCATGAAAACAGACATTGAAAGCCTCTGGGTTTTTGCCCTAGCCTCCAAATCATTCCGAGCCTTCTCTGCAGAAAGCATTGCATGCACGCTTCTGCTCGTAGCTCTAACATGCCTTGCCATGACCTTCATCTGCTGGTCGCACCCTGGCGGCCCAGCTTGGGGCCGCAACTTCAAAAACATCATTCCATTGCTGCTAAAACCTTCTAAAACCAAGCCCGTAATTCCCGGCCCCAGAGGCCTGCCTCTCATCGGCAGCATGGCCCTCATGACCTCCCTGGCCCACCGCAAAATCGCCGCCATGGCCCGCTCCTGCAACGCTAAACGCCTCATGGCCTTCTCCCTCGGCCAAACCAGAGTCGTCGTCACGTGCCACCCCGACGTGGCACGTGAGATTCTCAACAGCTCCGTCTTCGCCGACCGCCCTGTCAAAGAGTCCGCCTACAGCCTGATGTTCAACCGGGCCATCGGGTTCGCTCCGTACGGCGTCTACTGGCGCACCCTGCGTCGAATCTCCGCCGCCCATCTCTTCTCCCCCAAGCAAATCAAGAACTCCGAGGTCCAGCGGCGCGAGATAGCTTCTCAAATGGTAGCAATGTTTGGGACCCACAAGAAGAAAGTGGCCATTCGTGAAGTGGTCAAGAGGGCTTCGCTGAACAACATGATGTGCTCTGTTTTTGGGCGAAAATACGAGCTCGACTTTGGCGCCTCCATGAACAATGAGGTCGAAGAGCTCAAGGGGTTGGTCGATGAAGGGTACGATTTGTTGGGTATGTTAAATTGGTCCGATCATCTTCCATGGTTGGCTGATTTTGATGCCCAAAAAATCAGGTTCAGATGCTCCAATCTCGTCCCCAGAGTGAACCGGTTCGTCTCCCGAATCATTTCTGAACACCGAACCGGCGTCGAAGCTGGAAAAGACAAAAAGTCCCCTGACTTTGTTGACGTCTTGCTTTCGCTCCAAGGACCCGATAAATTGTCCGACTCCGATATGATCGCCGTCCTCTGGGTAAGCATTTAAATCAGTCCCTTCGCTGTTACTCAGATTTTTAATTAAAATCTTCTTCTAGTTAGTAATCAAAACGCTGTCGTTTTATATGTGCAGGAAATGATATTTAGAGGGACGGACACCGTGGCGGTTCTGATCGAGTGGATCATGGCGAGGATGGTGCTTCATCCTGATGTTCAATCGACGGTCCACGACGAGCTTGACAAAGTGGTGGGCAGGTCGCGATCTGTCAACGAGTCTGATATCTCTGAGTTGGTGTATCTGACGGCTGTGGTGAAAGAGGTCCTGAGGCTACACCCTCCTGGCCCACTTTTATCCTGGGCCCGCCTCGCCATCACTGATACAACGATTGATGGGTATCATGTGCCTCTAGGGACCACAGCCATGGTAAACATGTGGGCCATCTCGAGGGACCCGGAGGTCTGGGTGGACCCACTAGAGTTCAAGCCCGACAGATTCGTGGCCCGTGATGGGGAGCTGGAATTTTCGGTATTCGGGTCGGATCTGAGACTCGCGCCGTTCGGTTCGGGTAGGCGGACTTGTCCGGGGAAGGCTCTGGGGTTGACAACTGTAACGTACTGGGTGGCTTCGCTTTTACACGAGTATGAATGGCTACCGTTGGATGAGAATGCCGTGGACTTGTCTGAGGTGCTAAGGCTGTCGTGTGAGATGGCCAAGCCTTTGGTTGCTAAAGTGCGCCCGAGGAGCGGTAGGTTAAGCCCAGCTCAGCTCAGTGAAGTTTAATAGAAGTAGGGATAAAAAAGAGAAAAAAGGTTTCGTGCAGGGGTTGGTTAATGGTTTGATAAAAAAAAGCGTATACCCTTTTACTACTTGTTGGTCATGTAATCTTGCTCTGTCAGACTGTCACTGTATCTGGTATGCCATGGTATAGTTCAAAGTGTCTTTTATTAATGTATGTATATGGTTAAAATTAATACAAGTTTTAGTTTCCTTAAAACCTGCATTTTCATGCACCTTAATTTGCAACCAAGAAGATGTCATAGGAGTTTATTAATTAACTAATCTTGTGGTGTAATTTCATAAGCGCCCCAAATTCAAACCAAACCATTAATAATGGATCATGGATATGTCACGTATCTTCGAATATTATAAGCCGATCTTATTTTGTGTGAGAGAGTTCGAAGCGAATTAACAACATTTTTCTTTTAAAATTGTTGTGGCAAATTAAAAATATTTTAAACAACAACTAATAGCAAAACTTGGTATCTATGGAACCATTTGTACGTAAATGATATTTCTCAATGACAGGACGTTCAATTTTGACCATTAATTCATTATCCGATTCATTAAAAAGATAATAGCTTTAACTCTACACTTGTATATTTCTAAGCAACTTAAAACCATATGGTTAGAGGTTGTGGTCCTCGCCCTCCCCCACCGCACCCGTTTGAACCCCAATGATGGTAATTGAGCCCCTCTTCTCTATCATAATGTAGATCGTTGAATTTCCAAAAAAATAAATAAAATTATGTGGTTAGAATATTGTTTGTATAAATAAAAAAATTATATTATTTTCCTCCAATCATTATAGGTGGCTACATTTCGGCATTGGATCTCCACCACCATCTTTTTTGCTGTTTCTTTATGTTCAGAATAAGTCACAGAAACTCTTTGGGTTCTCTGTGTAGTTTTCACCTCTCATTTGTGAGAGCTTTTATTATTTTGAGTTTGCAATCTTAGTTGGGATGCCTATGCCAAAGTTTCTTTGAACATGCATGATCGTTAGTGGAGGTGCACCAAATTGTCTTAATTTTGATATTAGACCGCTCTGTTATTGTAATGGCCCTTTTGTGGCTAGTTTGTATTGGGCTTTTGTGACTAATGACTTTTTTAGTTGAATTATGAATGCAATCCTAGAATTTCTCAAAAAAAGAACTTGAATTTTTTATTTATGGATAATGACTTTTTTAGTTGAATTATAAATACAATGCATAGAGGATTGGCTTATTGAATATGTTGTAGTCATATTAGGACTGATGACTTCTTCTCGTGAATGAGTCAATAGACTTAAAACCATAATTAAATCACACAGTATTATTATTCAAATGAATGATAATGACCCTCAATTTAATTTCTTTTCAATGTAAAAAAAATATGTGAGAGGTGAGCACTCCCCTAGGCTATATGAATTTGTGTCCTTAATTGATGTTGATTTTGTCCACCAGGACCACAATACTTTAAGCGATTTTGACCCCTTACAAATTATTTCAATTGATGGACATTTATACTTGCAAATTATCGATATGTATTTCAATTGATGGACATTTATACACACATATATGTCAAATGATATACTAAACTATATCATGGGAGTTCGAACCTAAAACTACTGGTTTAATTTGCAAATCAAAACCAAAGATCCCATTAGCCACATATATATATATATATATATAGTACATTTCGGTTTTCTTCCACATGCATGTGGAATTGTGAGCTATTAATTAGTGTGACATGTTAGGACTCTCATGGGGTTAGAAATTAATCAGACCATATAGTCTATAAAGACCAGATCGTACAGAGTACCAGACCTTGCTCTATCTCTACCACAAGCAGCAAGCTTTACCTGTTATGAGCATACAATTTGTCTCCCTGGCCTGAAATTATGCGTGCCCCTTGAAAATTAATGCATTTCGTGATGTCATGAATGGGATTTGCTTTCGATCATAAACACAATCTTCAGCCCTCTATTGGAAGGAGACAAGTTGATTGTTCGCCTTTGTCCAAACCAGCAATGTTCATCAAAATCGTGATGTGTGGACTAGGGCCCACCCATGGTTGCTACACTCACACAACACTCCAAACCCCCTTGAATCCAATTGCTCCCACTTATTTGGAATAAAACCATCAACACTTATTGGACTAAGGATAGTGAATGATGATCTATTATTGTGGAGATAAATTCTTAAGTGAGGTGAGACTGCCTTACGCTGCGACTGGAAGTGAGATTCTGAACAATGTCGATTAAGGACAACCCTACACAAGACTCTCTCGAATTATATGATAATTATATGATATTTGCTCCCTTGAGTAATATCATGCATACATGCACTTTCACACTTGACCTAGACCTCTAGACCTATCAATTTGGCATAATTTGAGCAACACAGTCAGGCTCATTGCATATTAACATTATAAATTTTAATAACAAGGTATTGACCTCGAGATTACTACCCTAATTAATGTTATATTGAAATCAATTATATGGACCGGGAGACTAATCAAAAGCCGTGGCCTAATGTGAAACGGACAAGTTTATTGATCACGTCAACTATGTGTCAAATTGATTTAATTAAGCCTGATTATTATTGAAAATGTGGCTAAACTAATAGATTATTTATTCAAATAGAGCATCTGCTGCTGGACAGCCATAGGTTAAGCAGGCGTCACTAATAAATTGACTGCTAATTAATGTTGATAACTCGATATGCAAAATGAAACTAGTCTCTTTCAGATACTGTTATCTTAATAAAATAATTACTTTAATATAGCCTGCGTCAAACCATTCTACGGTCTTCACACACACAATATGTTGCTTGATACTTAAAATATCCCCATTAAAAAAAATTTAAAGTTAATTAATTCACACATATCACAACTGCTAGCACTCAACCACATAGCTAAAAAGGTATATGTGCTGATCAATTTTTGTACGTGCCAGTTATATATGATAAATTTTTCTCGTTAGGTGCATGTATATTCTACCGATTATATATGACTCATCATATATTGTAAGAGAGTGAGGATATATGATTGGAGCATCAAATTTTTTTGAGTATTTGATTATATTAGGGAATTTTAAAGGATTCAAAGTAAATTATAATGTTCAAATTATTATAGCATTGATCCAAAAAGTGGGCGTCATGATATATGCTAGACAAATGGAGCAAGATCTACCCCATATATAAAAAGATATCAATCATGCAGCTGTAAGCTTTGATGCCAAAGATATGCTATCAACAGTTTGAGAAGCAATTCGCCTTTGCCTAATTGACCTAAATTTTAAAGCTGGTTGGGGCCTTAAACCCAGGAAAATGTCGAGAGCAAAAGAAAATTAAACAGTGACACCTTACGTTTGCGATGATGATGAGTTGTTGTCGTTCATTTGGCTCATGCAATTAAGACAGTTGATGAGAACATATAGAGCCAACGACAATGATCTATCAAACAGTGTTTTGGAGCCTTTCTTTTCCACATAAATTGATAAGGACCAGCCTACCACTGCATTAACTAATTATAATCAACAGTTAATTAGGCTAATTAATTGGTTTTAGCATAGCCGCAAGAATCTCCCACTAATGTTTGCTTTGAATTCCCAGACAGAGATATTGACTGGAAAGGAAAGATAAACATATGAAACAAAATGGCTTGGATTGTGCAGAAAAAAAAAAAAAAACACAAAACAACTTGGATGCCTTCTAAGTTTGGATGAGGAAGAACAATCATATGTGCAAATTAAATAAAATGCGTGTGATGTGTTTTCTTGGCTTAATTCATGTTTTAATCCAGTCACTGTTTTGGATGGGATGGGATGGAAGGATGCTTGTTTGACTTGTCACTTCTTATGGGTACTTATAAATTACCATTCCTTAATCAATAATTAATGCCCCACTTGCCAATAATTGAGACATAAAACAGAAAAGGATGTAGGTTTATATGCATATTATTATGTCGAAAATTTAATTTATAAGTTAACGGGTCGGGTTTAAATTAATCATCGTTGTTAATTAGTTTTGGGTTTTTAGGGTTTTGAGGGTATGGACCACCTTTAGATAGATGGGAATATATGTGTTCCAGCCCCAATTTTGTTTTTTTTAATTTTTGGGTCAGGAAGATCAAATCTTCATTAGAAACATAACCTCCACAGTAAAACACAGGGAAGGCTAAGAGA
>NW_018921721.1:360422-383612 GCF_002207925.1 Prunus avium | reverse complement strand
CTCTCTCTCTCTCTCTCTCTCTCTCTCTCTCTCTCTCTCTCTGGTCCAAGTTGGCTCCTAATTTTAAAATGTTTTTTTTCCCAAACTTTTTCATATCATTCATAAAAATACACTCATGGAGTTATTTCCCTTGCAATATAGATTAATCAGCCGTTTGTCCACCGCAGGCATAATTCGTTGATTTTAGTATAAATTTAGTGTGAGCCTGCCAATTTTTTGGCTTTTTTTTTTGGGTCAAGGAGGCTGCCTTTATGATTGGGGGCTGCTATGCTATATATGCAGCTAAAATCAATTGATCAAAAGGAGTAATTTTTTGTTTTTTGTTTGTTTGAAAATTGGTGTATTAATTAGTCAATCTTTGGATGCACTTTAATTTAAACCCCCATATTCTTGGAGGAAAAAGAAGGCTCCCCTCCTCATATTATTTTTGGATTCACTATTTTCTTAAAAGGATTGTTTTTATTTCCTCAAATCTCATCTATTTAAAGTTCAGTTGGACAGAATCTAATGGTTACTTTTCTTTTAATTTAAACTGCTTGTCTTCTCAACCAAAAAAAAAAAAAAAACTTGATGAAGCAGTAGAAAATGATAGCTGATAGTGGGGTTTTATTAAATTTTCTAGGACTATGGGCTTTCGGCGGAATTAATTCCTTCGGATGGGCCAAACTGGTCTGCCTCATCCTAGATCCAACTAGAGGGTGCTTAGAGTGAAAATTAATGCTGATTTTATAGGTAATCTATATATATAAAGCAAAAGACAAAGAATACTAAAACATTCAAACTATCAGAAAAATTAGATAATGAATTCTATTTTTATGGAACACAACTACCCATTATCTTTTTTAATTCTAAAATAAATTTTTTTTTTTTTTTTTGGGTGAATTTAATTTTTTTTTAAAAACACCTCTTCGGGTGCGAAAACACGTGCAGAGAGACTAGTCAGATATGCAAATTAATCCTTTCAATTATACACATCAAAGCGTTTGATGTGAAACAAAACCAAACCATTAATTCATGCCGCGAAAGGAGGAAAAAAAATTGGGAAAGTAGATAATCAGATATGATTGATGAGACAAGAAACCAAAAAAAATAAAAATAAAAAAAAGAGAAAAAAACATAACATGATTATTAATAATTGTTACAAAAAAAAGTGGTTTATTCTAAACAAATTGTTGTTGCAAAGTACGCACTAATGTTGGAAAAAAGAGAAAAAAACATAACATGATTATTAATAATTGTTACAAAAAAAAAGTGGTTTATTCTAAACAAATTGTTGTTGCAAAGTACGCACTAATGTTGGATAATTTTAGTAATTAAAATAGATAATGCATCAAAATGCCAAGACACAATTATAGCCTATATATCCGACAAAATAACTTTGCATCATATTGATTAAAACTAAAGCCAAAAACAATTAACAAAATTACAGATGATCAAAGCCAGAATCACATGGTTCAACAACAGTTACATACACGTAAAAAAAACCCTAATTAATCAACATATTGTCCTTGAAATAGTTATTTTTATAGCAATCACAAAACCCCTTTAATTCCCAGGAGACCTCCAGGCCATAATTCAGTGCACACAAGGGGCACCTGCAAAAAGATGAGAGCAAACAAATACTGGTGAGGTTGTGTTCAGATTTCCATACATGAGAAAACCCAAGACATATGGTTTTGACTTGATCAAACTATAACCGTTGGATGACCACCTTATGATAAAAAGTGATCGGGACCATGTGATGTAAAATGAACACTTTCCTAATTGGACTTATCCTTGATGTAATTTTGTACAGGAGGACCCATTACCAGTACGAAATGATTACATGGAAAGTGCAATGACACAGGGTATAGCTTGCTTGTTGCGTGCATAACCTGGCCAGACCATGCACATCATGGAGTAAAGTTCTCTTGTGAGACCTATGTTGTTTTCATATATATATATTTTTAGATCACGAATTTAAGCAACCTAATCAGTAGTTCATATTCACAATTTAGCAACGAATGATCTTGATAGAGTGTTTCCTTTCTTTCTTGGGCAATGAAGTTTTCAAAATGCAGAAATCCAAGTTAGTAAGTGCATCTAGGAGTGTATATCTCCAAAATATATCTCATATGGCATTGCAGGTATGCACATAAAAAAAACAGGTGGGGTACATGAAGAGAACTTGACATACTACTGTTGAGTGCATTATTTGGCCGTCCACAGTTTGTTATGAGGTCGCACATCAAAGGACATGCAATATGTAGTGCTGGAAGATCAAAGTACTATTGGGTCCAAAATGTTAAAGCACTCTGAAACAATATTTTACATGCATGGTCATGCTGATGGGTTAGGAATAATTGCCCAATGATTGGATCAAGATTTGACAAATTAGCTCCACTATGGCATTTGAGCTTTATAATGAAAAAGATAATTAGAACCTTTTATATTATCCACTATTCCTTCTCTTTTCAATGTTCTGTTCTGTTAACGTCTCTTGTGCTCTTAGACTTTGATATACTATATCAAATTATAAAACGAAAGGTTAAAACATAAAATTTAACCCACAAAAAAGTTTATATCTTTACTAGTTTTAGTATTCAGGGTCATTATCTAATTAATGCTGGATTTTATTAGTGTGGAAACATATGCCGTCTTTGAATGATAGAGAGTGGTATGTACCTTGAATTGGAAGCAAAGAAACCGATTCATAGGCATCATTTTTGACATTGGAGATGAGCTCTACGGCACTGGGCTGCTTCTGGCCATCTGATTTGTGAATCTTGACTTCAAGCTCAGCTGGATGGATCTTCCTCTTCAACATCCTCCTCATCAGCTATGACATTACAGATTAGGTACTCATTCAGTGAACTATGAAAAACAAGACCATGACAGTGATATGACTCTCTCCACAGTAATTATACCTCGCTAAAACTACAAAAATGTACAGTTACTAAATTACTAGCTAATAAGTGCGCACCCTTCCTAATTAACTAGGAAAAGAAATGTGCATCACACGCGATATCAACCTAATCATATATGATACTGTAAATTTAGACTACTCATTCAAACAATGATTAGAATTTGGAGTGTTCTTATGTTGTCAGTTTGATAACATAACATGTTCCGATATGATATGCTTATGGAAGAAGGTGACTTGGGGATCAATAAAAGATAGAAAATAAAGCATTTAACTACTCACTCGTTGCATATTTTTGATTGGACTTGAATCATCTTTGACGCGAGGGATGAGTTTCTTGGCAAATGCTAGGCCACTCCTTGTTCTGGCATTCATTTTTTTCTCTATTTCTGGCTGGACCTTGCCAGAGTCAAGCTTCAGTTGACCAACATCAGGAACATCAGCCTGGAACAAGTCAGCCAGTGTAATTCTCTGACCTTTCTTATTCTTGCTCTGATCATTAGCACTCTGATCAGGTTTAGTACTGATTTTACTGGACCCCTCCAATGGAGTAAGAGGAACACCATCGACGGTCAGGATCACATCAGCTGGTTTCTCAACAATGGCATCAAAATTTGACCCAATATCCTCAAAGCTGTGTTCAAATGTTGTAAACATTAAAGGGTTCAGTTCTTCATCTTCAACACTATGATCATAATCATCATCATCATCATCATCATCATCATCATCATCATCATCATCATCATCATCATCATCATCATCATCATCATCATCATTACCACTGTGTGAAAATCCATGGCTTTCCTGATCGTCTTCTTCGCTCTCCAGAACGAAATATTCGTTTTGGTGGGTAAAGGGTTTTAGGGGGTCGAAACCAAAGGTGCCTATAGTTAAAATGCCATCCCTCCATCCATCAAGCCCATCCACATTAACAAGGCCAACTTGTTTGAGAAATGCTTGTGTGTCCTTGTCATTGGTTTCCAGTTCACTCTTTTTCACATTCCCAGCAAACCCATCTGAGGAAACCAATAAAAAAATAAATTAAAGAAATTCATGAATAAAAAAGTGACAAATATTTGGTACATTCAACTTGGAATAAATAATCAAAATAATCTCAAATTAAAAGGTGAATTTTTTTATAATTTGATATGTGAAGAGAGAGAGAGTTCAGAAAATAAGACCCTTGACGACCCTTTGATGAAGCCTCTTATGAACCCAGTTGAAGATCTATGTGGAGAATGAAATAAGATCAATTAGTGACTACAATATGAAAAAAAAAAAAAACCCTAAATATAATGTGCATGGTTCTAACCTTCATATTTTGTGAGCAATTGCGAATTATGAAAGAATTGGTGGTACAAGTAGGAAGCAATGAGGAATAGCAAAGCTAGCCCCAGTGAGTGAAACACTGAAACTGAAGGGGATGATTATGGAGTTGAAGACACTAAAAGGAGGGGGCCAAGTGGGTTGGAAAATCAGATCAAGACACGTGTCCAGGGTAGGGCCCTAAGATATAGCTATGTTTTTGGGTGCATGGCATGTTTGACGAGCCACGGTGTTGGGTCTTTGTGGCATGATCGATGTGCCGAAATTCTTGATATGATGTGTTTTTACCCTCCCTGCTCTACCAGCTCCCATGTTGCTTTAGGTAAAAACACAAAGATACTCACGGCTCTTTGGTATCTTATTTGAATCCAATTTTATAAAATTAAAAACAAATTTTAAGTTCAAACCACAAAAATCCGTTTTGTAGACCCATTTTTAAAAACTCAAATCCAAGAAAAACTCCAAAACACCCCATTATTAAAAACAAAAAAAAGTGAGATGTTATAGTTTTTTCTCTCTCTCTCTTTGCACACACACACACACTCTCTCTCTCTCTCTCTCTCTCTCTCTCTCTCTCTCTCTCTCTCTCTCTCTCATTTTCTTGTTAATTTCAATTTGGGAATTTAAGTCTTCTGATTTTAATTTCAATTTTTATTAGATCATTAAAATACAATACCAAACAAGTTTTTAGATCTTAAATTCGCTATTTGAAAACTCATGTTTTTAAAATAAATCATAGTTTTTTAATTTGCTTTTTTGAGTAGGATACCAACCATAGCCTTATTTGTCTTATGATAATAAAAGAAAAAAAAAACACTTATGTATTTTCATCTCTACAATAATTATATCTATCTATAATATATATTTCGATGAGTTTCGATTATTAAATGGGTGATATGGGTTGCGTTGTTGTTATTAAAATGTCATGTTTGTGTTTAGGATTTCAACACAATTAACTAAATGGGTCATGTTCGTGTCGACCAACTTAATGTAATATCCATAACTTAACATGGCACGATCCACCAAGATAAATTAGCACTCCTATACATATAATACAAGTCATGAAAGATACTAGGAAAAGAGAAAGAGGAGATGTGGAAGAGCCAAATGTGAAATTGTATAATTTTTTCTTCAAAGATATATGATAGACAAAAATGCTAGAGTGAATGAGATAACACATGTAACTACCTACCAATGGGGTGTTAGTTGAATTGGCTTAGGTCTTTGGTGTGCTATCAAGTGGTCATAAGTTCCCTTTCTAACTCTAGTAAAAAAAACAGAAGATAACACAGGGAACATCTAGGATAAGGTGTGCTTGCATCACATAATTAGCAACCTATTCATGTGTAGTTATTCATTTTTGTCATGTCATATAAAAGTTCTCAATTTTGTTATTCATTACTTTAATTTAAAAACCTAAAGAACCATTTCCCAGCATTAATGGTTCTATATAGTTACTATATATGTCTTCTTTTCTCACATAATATTTTTTTGCTTCAATTTTTTCTGGTCTCGCCATGCCTCAAGAGAAAAGAACCATTAATGCTAAACAAAAGAGAAAAGAACCAGGACAGTTATGTGAAAATTCCATAAATACATTTATCAGATTCCATTAAACCAGAAACAATTCAAGTTTCAATCAAATAATGTGATCAGATCGATTATAATCAAGTTCAAGGTACCAAACATTAGCCAGCACATTGCTAGGAAAACGACCTATGCATGCATATGGCAGGATATACTAATACTAAAGCCACATAATTTGGGCTTTGGTTGGGATAGAGGAACATTAATTAATTAAGCTCTCAAAGATGAACGACGTAACCCAAGCCAAGCTTTTTTCTCTTTCTTCAGTCTCATGATCGATCATATCATCTCGTAGGAGACTTTTGTGCTATATGGCATTGGCAGCCATGTGAGACTTCTATGATTGGGGGGGGGTTCTAGCTACCATTATTAGTTTTTTCTTTTTCTTTTTTCCTTTTCTTTTTTCTGACCTTTCCTTTTCTGACCAAATTTCTTGGAGAGAGTCACTTCCCTCCCATCCCACCTTGGACAAAAGAAGAAGGTGAATATATCCTCAGGTTGGTTCAGGTGTGTTGTTTTTGCCAATACAGGTTCCACCATGAGGCTAACTTTTCAGGTGGGTTACTTTCTGTAGTGCCTGCCTGCCTGCCTTCATGTTTGCCTTTGTGGCTTGAAAGTTCCCTTTGTTTTTGCATTTTAGTGGTCTCAAAAGTCTCCCTTTTGAGAACTCCACTTGATGGGACTGCCTAGCCATTTTGGATTTGACCAACTGTGCCTTTTATTTGCTCTAACATCAAGTATAATCCCTGCCTCAATCAAAGTTAAATTAAGATTCGGGTTGAAGTTAACTTGTAAAAACTACCTCTGGGTCATATAATTAATGAAACTCATGGTTATTATTGAATTTGTGGTATCTTGCTCATTTGGTAGGAAATACATATGGAAATTTGCAAGTTGGCCAGCTAACTCATTCTCTGGACAAATCAGACATTCAAAATTGGAATGTTCTATGAGAGTGAAAGCTAATTAGCTGGAACATAACAGGTCTGGTCTGGTTGCACACCAAAAGGGTCTAGCCAAAGGGAAACAGAGACATAGAAGAATTAGATGAGTTCTACTGATAGCAGTCTTATTTGGGGCTTAGCAACTTGTCTGGTTGCACCAAAGGCTACAAGCCTAAAACCATTTTCGGATTGTAGCAAAGAGTAGCATTGGCTTTCTTGGTCTCTGAGTGCTCCTTAAAGCCACTTAAATTGCTTCGGATTCTTCCTCAAGCAAGCCCGTGATTTTATCTTTCGAATGTGGGGTTGGGACAGCTTTGGTCCTACTCTTTCTACCTGATTACAAAATGACATCTTTTCTCTTAACAAAGGAAACTGAAAAAAGTGGCTCATCATCAGATTGTATATGCATCCATTAATGCATGACCAGGCACATCCATTAATAGCAGACATCCCTAAACCCTAAGCGGATATGCTTCTCACTCTGCATCCTAGTTCAGATCCCCCTCTTCGTAGTTTAGATAAGTTTAAAGTGGAATATTACTGGTAAAAGAACACATTTATGTACACTCAAAATCAATCTGACCTTTTCATTATAAGTCATCCCCTATTAAAAATATGATTGACTTAACAGCTCATAAATATTTAAGATGGTACTGGGGGGCTTCATATCACAGATGATTAGCCCCCAAGCTCTTCTGGTCACATGGTTAATTTGAACAACCATGTTAATCCATGCATGACTGGCCAAACCCATCACTACTTTAACTTATTTGGGACAACATGGGCATCCATTTTAGGCGTCCTATTTCTAGCCTCTAGTTGTGCCTCTTAGAAGGTCCCTTTCTGATCGATAGAACATTTAGAGGAGGAAAAAGCCAGTGGGTGTTTACCTCAGTGGTTGAGGTATTTGTTTGCAAACAGGGCCGGTGTGGTTGTTTTTGTTATATTTACTTGTATATATTGCTTTCCTTTCGTTTTTTTTTGTTTGTTTTTGTTTTCTGTTGATAACAATTAAAAAAGAGTAAAAATGTAAACCAACTCAACTAAATACAATTTTGTGTTATTATCTTGCACTCTCAAGTATATATTATACACATTAAAATAGAATATCCCCTTGTTTGCAAACCCCATGGCACCAGTTCGAATTCTCTTTTGGGTGCCCCCTCTCTCTTTAGAATAGAATATTGATTGAATACAAAAATAAAAATAAAAAAATAAAGAGGAGGAAAAAAATTGCTTAATTTTAGTACTTTTCTTTTTCATGGTGCTCTCTCAAAAGTGCTTTTCCATGATTAATATTTAAGTTGGACCATGAATGGTCAAAAAGATTGTACATTATATTCTCATTATTGCAGTTTGGTGTTTGGGGTGGGGGTTACTTGGCAAATCCTGCCCCTGTTTATCTCCAAGATGATTTTTTGCTTTACAGAAGAGGAATAGGACATGGCCACTAGCCTGGCCAGAACTGAAAAATTGTTTCAGAACCAGAAAGTGTGGTTAGCTAGGCCCATCAAATTGATGCCTCATATCTGTCATCCAATGCCACTTGCAAGCATGCAAGGCTTTACACAGCACACAGACCCACTGTACTGAGAAATTTGGAGACTATAGTTTAGTTTGCAAGCTAAATACATGAATGTATAGAGCAAGTATACAAACATATTGGCTTATTTCTATTGGCTTATCTATGCATGGAGAATTTAGTGGGATCCATGCAAGTATAAAATGAAAAAGGAAATCATAGATATTTGTAGGATCAGTGTTCTGTACAATTATACTTCATACATGTAGGTGGTGCCTTGGTGGTCTCCTTATCACCTCATATGTACTCCTATCTCATTTTATTATGATGAAGTAAATTCAACAAATATCTACTTATTTGGACTGGTGTTGAATGACAGAAAAATTTGTGTGAAACGTGGATAACAATAGTGCTATTCCCAGCAATCATGATATGTCAAATAGAAAAGTCATCACGCGTGACATAGTGTGATTGGTTAGGAATAGCAACATAGTGTTATTCTCATTCCACACAAGTGTTTCTCAAGGACAAACATAAATATATGGCCCAAATATTCACTTAGATTGATGGGAGCATTTATAATGAGGTGTAACAGTGAGGGGTTATAATGAAGGGGTTCAATCCACTAGTCCAATAATAACTATGCACTAGATCGGACGACTATTAAGAATCCTTCATTATAAGTCCTCATTTTTACCCTTAATTCTAGCCTCCCTATAAATTCAGAATACCTAACATGAACGGAAGAAGAATGCCCAAGATGAAGCCCAACTATTTTGGCAACTGGGCTTTTACATTGGTAAGCTAGGCTGTGCAAGGTCCAATCTGAGCTACAACTTTGGTTTGGGATGCAAGTCTTGGCCTCTCAACCCTTGCTGTCAGGAATCCAGTCTTTCCTTTCCTTTGGGATGATGTTGTGATGTTGTAGGGGTCACTAGACCACTTTGCTTGTTGTGCCTGTTTCTTTGTTTTGAGCCTTGGCCCCATTGGAGCCCAAAACAAAATAGTAAATAACTTTTGAATTCTCAATCCACTAGCATGGTAGTTTAAGCCCAATTCATATGTTTTTTTTTCTTCTTCTGGGTTTCTTGTTCTCCTCCCTTGAACACCAAGATCAAATCAAGCAACTATATTGCCACTCAAAACATGTTCACAAAATTGCATTTACCTAAATAATACTGAAATCTCATCAAATAATCAATGATAGCAGATGGTCAAAATTTGTACTACTGCAATTAAAAAACTGATTGATAGGAAATGATAGAATGCATAGAAAGTGAATGTGATAGGAAATGATACAAATTCCCAGCTGGGTACTCTTTTAAACTGGTAGTAATAGGGCCACAGCCCCTTTTATTATCAAACGAAGGCATTAACAACCTTCAGTCACACCCCTACAAAGAGTGGGAAGCTGACCATGAAGAATCAGAACCCAATGCCCTCTTTTCCAACACTCACATCCACCACTCCCATTTTATTTTTATGATCACAAATTATATAGTATGCCTAATATATTCAAAACACAACAAAAGTAATGTCTTGACACTTGAATTTTTGTTTCCTTTTTATCTCTGAACATTTCTCTGCCTAACTGTGGCGGCCATTGACAAGGCTCTTGGCCTCAAATCCATCCCCACTGGGCTTCCTAGAGAAAGCAAGGTGGACCCCAGGATCATGGTGAGTGAGAGAAGTGTTGTAGACAATGGAGTTGTTGATGCCTTGAACATTGCTGTTCATGAATGCCCTTGTAGGCTGTGCTGATGCTGAGTTCCCTGCAGCCTTCCCTGCTTTGAGACTTTTGTCCTTACTTTTGCTCTTGCCTTTGCCTTCCTCACCACTGCTGCTGCTGCTGCTGCTATTGTTCTGATCAGATTGATTCCCAGTCACCGTTTTTCCAATCCCTTTCTTGTAAAGATACTGAGATTGCTCCCCAAGTCCATGTTTCTGAGGAGATTGTTTGAGTTCCATGAAAGCTCCTCTGTTTTCCCCTGCAATGGTAATGACTCTCATGCCTCCTGCCTCATGATCAGAGGTGTCTGATGCAGGCTTCTTGCGAGCTATAGCTTTCTCTTTGGTTTCTCCTTCATGCTTTGAACTAGGGGCATTGATGCTTGGCTTGGGAGCCTCGCGAAAGTCGGTGCCTTTCGAGTTGCCAGAGCTGAACCATGAACTGGGTTTTGGATGATCAATGGTCTTTTGTTGGACCAGCACTGTTTTCTGCTCTGCCTCCATGGGAATCCTGGGTTGCTCAGTTTGGTCTGAAGTGCTGGGCTTTAGCTGAGAGGGTGGGAGGGTGAAAGGAGAGGGTGGTGGGGCAATTGGCTTGATCTTAGGTGACTGAGGTGGGGTGTTATTGGCAGCAGGCCTAATGGTTTTGGGAGATGGGGCATTATAAGTAGGCTCCCTAGCAGTGACTGAAATGATGGTGGCTGTCGGTTTTGGTGGAGAATAAGTTTGTGATGGCTGTGGTTTAGATTCTGGAGGAGACTTTGTAGGGGCTGAAATGATGGTGGGTTTTGGTGGAGAAGTAGTAGTAGTAGTTTGTGGTTTATAGGTTGGAGAACTTGGCACTGAACTAGTAGTAAAAGTTGAGGCAGTAGTGACCTTGTTCCTATTAGGAGATGGTGCCACTGAAGAAGATGCTGCTTTTGAAATTGGTGATGATGGAACTGATGCAGTAGTACCAGTCGCAGGAGGAGGTGGTGCTGGAGTTGCTGCAGGTGGTGGTGGCCGACGCATAAGAACAGCAGTAGGAGGCGGTGGAGCAGCAGTGGCAGGAGGCGGTGGTGGCTGAGCAATGAAGGCAGGAGGCGGTGGTGGTGGAGCAGCGACGGCAGGAGGCGGTGGTGGAGGAGCAGCGACGGCAGGAGGTGGTGGTGGTGGAGCAGCGACAGCAGGAGGTGGTGGTGGCGGAGCAGTGGCGACAGGAGATGGTGGCGGAGCTGTGGTGGTGGGTGGTGGAGTTGGGGTTGGAGCTGGTGGTGGAGTTGGGGTTGGTTCAGGAGTAGGAGTCAATGGCCTGAATGCAGGTCTAACCACGGGTGCCGGGGCAGGGGTTGGTGCAGGAACAGGGGCGGTGGCCGGACGGACCATGGAGCCTAGCCGAAACCATGGACGGGCAGGTTGGGATGCCATAGCTAATCACAAGGAAAATAAAGTTGGAGAGGGTTTTTAGCTTTAGTATGGTATGCGACACAACCAAAATTAGAACTATAGGTAATGAAGAAACATAGGAATTGGACACAATGAGAATGAGGTGAAGTGTGGATTGTTATTTATAGGTGTGACAAGTTTATGCACAAGCAACTTAAGATTTGACAGAAATATTAGGGTGAGACATTAAAAAGAGAAAGAAAAAACAATGAGAAACACGCTGAGAGAAGAAAGATGGAGAGAAGAAAGAAAGGCATCAGATGCAGCGGAGCACTTGAAGTTCAGCTCTTTAGAGAATGAAAAAAGCACGCAAAAATTAATTTGACGATGCAAGATTGGTATCAAATGGAGTCATATTGAAGAGTTGTGTGTTGCTGAGCCCATGATGGGATGACCTCCTTGTTTTGTCATTTGGGGTATTCTTCGAACCAAAGACAATATTTGCATGCGGTAACTTTTACTTTTTAGAGAACCAATTGTTTACAATATTAGAAAAACACTGGACAGCTAATTGGGAAGAATAGCATCCCTCTTTGTAGTGAATCATTATTTTTCAACCTACTAAAAAAATTGAGTACTTTTAACTCTTGCAAGGATACCATTTCTTCCTGTAGCAGTCTGTAAATTGTGCAAGGTATGTCTAAACAGCATTTTCAGATCATCAAATAACTTTCCATTGAAAATTTGGAATTATGATGTTTAACATGCAATTTTTTTTTAATAGTGGAGTGCGCATGTGAAGTTAATACGCTCCGATTTTAAATACTAAGCATTGCATATTGAAAGTTGTTGTTTGCACTTCAAAAGTACTATACTCACTCTTCATTTCCGAGTGAATATATCATCAGCCTATAAAATAGCTTCCTAATTTGTATAACAAGGATTTTACTAAGGACAGTCGCCCGCGCGTGTGCCCACACCAATCGACTCCACAGCTTTCCCCTTAACATCTAAACATCTAAGCTCTTGATGTCACGTTCACCTGTCATTTTCAGAATTTTCTTAGATGCAGTTTGTCAAGTGTGCAAATGGCGGCTCTCTTGGAACATTTCACAGTGTCCATCAGAGTTGTTTACAACGTTAAATGGGCTGGCTAGCAATACCAATAGAGAAAGCATATGCATGCTCATGCTTTAAGGATCACAAAACAAACTACATGTAAACTAATTACTATTGTCACTGTAATGGGATTCTTCAAATCTTCTAAGGATTTCAATCCCACTAATTAATGGCTGTCTGCGTCTTCCTCTTCACTTTGCTTGTGATACGCTAGCTGCTGCTGCTGCTGCTGCTTTCACTTTTCCCCTTTCATGTCACTGAGATTCTTACTTTGTTCTTCTGAGTTCTTCAAGGGCCTTCCATCAGCGTACTGATGGTCATTTTTGGATGATTTCCTAGAACCAAAAAGTAAGGGCATCTTATTTTTCTCAATTATACGAACTGTGGAGTATGGGGGGCAGATGAAGAACGGCACAGACTTCTTCTATTTGCTTGAAAAGCAAAAAATCAATGTACTGATGACTGATTCCCAAGAGACCCATAGGCCACTATTGAAAGAGGAGGCAGGAAACAAAATAAAAAAAGAAAAGTTGAGATGGGGGTCCTTAGAATATCTGCCTTTTTCTTTCCCTTTTCTTTTTAACGGTTTAAGGAGGAGGGTTGAGATTTTGTTCATCATTAATGGTACTTTGGCAGACAATTTTTTTAAAACTTGGCGGGACCCTTTGATAACATGAGAAAAACTCCTATGAGACAGTCTCACAATGCACCAGGCTTTCATACAGATGGTGGCTTAAATTTGATCATATTTTGGCATTCTAAAGCCTCCACTATGGGCAGCTGCAGTATAAGTTATTTCTGAGGATTATATAGAAGTGGTAATAGAATTAGGCAAGTTATTAGAGACTTTTAAAGCGACATTCTTTACGAACTTCTCCCATACTACAATTATTCAGGAATGAAACCTAATATCCTTGCCTTTGATCTGAAGGAAAGTACAAACTGCATCTGCATGCTAGGAATACCCTTATACGTTATACCTTCGAGAACACATACCTTTAGCCTTCTCATTTGTGTATCCTGTAACCCTGCTTGAAGAAACGTCGTTAGTTCAGATCTCATCATCCATCTCTCTAGCTAGTTGTTCTTACATTGCGAGATGATGAACTTTCATTTATAAAATTTATGCACCACTATCATGACAGTAAGGCTAAGAAAGAGCATTTGAAATTGAAAAATATAACTTGAAGCAACAAAAGTGAAAATGAGTAGACTTTCAAAGCATGTGTCTATGTCTATGCTCTTGGTTATGACACTAGAGAATGATAGTGCACTCATTAGATAAGCAGATTCAATTGTACTAACTATTTGTGACTCTTGTTTGGATTGGCGTACATTGATATTTTCTTATGTGATTCAACTAAAACAAGAAGCGTGTCCGGACGGATGCAATGCAGTGAGGTGTGAACATCAATACAGAAAAAGTCATTGGTTCCGCAGTTTCTTTGGAGAAGGGAAAAAAGGTAAGCAGTTGCAATACAAAGATCAGAATTTAAGCCTTGCCCAGTGATGCGGTATCAAGGGAAACTGCACCTTTATTTGATTCTTGTTGATTTAGCAAACGGGTTGAACATAAGGGTAATAGTAGGAAAAGAAGACAAATGTCATTATGGTAATCGATAAAGACTCTGCTGTCAAACATAAATTGCTACTAGCTAGGGAAAGGAAATATATCTTATTATGTATGTTGTGGCACTGTACAGCATAGAGTGTAACGCTTTTTATTCTTATACAAAACATTCTAACTGGAATAGACAACAGCATCCAATGCTTAAAAGTAACTCTTAGCACCCCACTGAAGATTGTTTCTGGTACAAGGCTGTGAAAATTTGCAGGGGAAAAGGGGGACAGAACATAAGTTTGAAATTACAGATGGTAGCTGAACTGATGAACTCACCCTTTGGAATTCTTGTAATTCAAGGCCATTTAGTGAATTCAAACACTTTCAAAACTATCTCCCATCCAGTTGGTATTTGCCACACGAAAAGCAGAACATTTATCACATTCAACGTAATATGTAGGTTTCTGGCGGTCTCACTACCTTTTTGCATTGCAGGTGTAAGAGCCGCCGCCGCTGCCCATAGCACCGTGATAGCTGTTGACAAGAAGAAAAACCAACTCAGTTCAATTAAGCTTTTACTACTCAGATTTGGCAAATGATTTCTTTCTCTTATGTTATTTTATTTTGATTTTCCTAAAATATGTCCAAATTTTACCTGCTCCTGCAAACAAATGGGGACCTGGAAATAGCTTTCCTGTCCTAAACCATGTGTTAACTCCTCCACCAATGGACTCAAAAACTCCGAAAGCCAACAATATTGAACCGGCATTGAAGTGTCTATCCCGGTAAGACCCTTTCACCAACTCCTTCCTTTCCTGATAAGGAAATGCCAACACATCATACACTCTCATGTAGTAAACATTCAAGAGATAAACCACTAGTTTATGCAGAAATGTCAATTTTTGCTTAACAGCAAGAAAAAGCATTGCACAAAATTTAATGTCAAATACATAAATGAAACTAATTTACAATGATACTATAGTTACTGTGGCCAACCCTTCCATCTATTTTTTTCAAATTTAGCACATCAAATTCATCCTATGAAGGGTTTCATGTATACATGACCAAAACATGAAGTGCATTGTTTCTCAACCCACCAGAAGGAAGTTAATTCCATGGAAATAAAAATGCACACTTGGCATTAAGCATGCATTTCAATTGTTCTACATTGCATTCAGCATATAATAATCCTGACCGTCACATGCCTACCTCACTGAGCTGCTGAATTTTGAGTGCAAAAGGAGATGGTGGTTCTTCCACTGGTGTCCCCTCTGGTGTAACTGGGGTAGGCTTAACTTGCTTCTTGAGCTCATTAATTTCATTCTGGATTGTCCTGACTCTCCTCCATTGCCAACCCAAGTACCCTGCCCACAATGTGAATACAAACAGACCACCCATCGCAATGGGGTGTATCAAAGCAAATGTCCTCCCCTCCAATATTCCAAACTCCCCACCAACAGCAAGTGCATCCTAATCCACACCCAGAAATTGATAAAAAATAAAAAATAAAAATCCAAATTTGAAATGGAAGAAGATTATATAAACATGGGTAAAGTTCTGATTTTGAAATGCATGCAGAAACTAGAAAATGAGAGTGAAATGAATTACTAAAATTGTACTTGCCTTGGTGTCCAGTAAAAATGGCAATGTGGCAGCTGTGAGTGGGAGAGAAGTTGACTTCAGGTGGTGAATGGTGGTTGTGATGAGCTTTTGAGGACTAGCTGAGTCCTTGGCAATACTGGGTTTTTTTGGGATCGAAGAATGTTGAAGTTTTGAGAGACATTGATTGGGTTTTGGGGGAAGAATAGGGAGTTTGAGGAGGCTGAGTGTGGCTGACATGCTCTCTTCCTCTGTTTGCGGAGCAGAGAGGGAGACAGCAGATTTCTAAGCGTAGAGGGAAAAGATAAGGAAAGGGAGATTGAAAGATGAGATTTGTGTCCATTTGGTTTGCTGTGGTTTGTTGATGTTGGCATATAATGGGGCCCTCTTTCACTGTTATGGAAGGAACGAGTCTGATCCACAGCTAAAGGCACTGGGATGTACGTTCTTGGCTTCATTAACTCTCAAGTTCTGTTGTCGGTTTTTAATTTTTACTCGTGTGGTTAGAACTTACTCTCATATTTCTTTCGTCTTCTAACTAACAAAACTTTGAATTTGCTAACGGGTAATTTAGTGAAAAAAAGTATTAACACTTGTACTAATGGTCTCCGATTCAAATCGTAAGAGAAATTCTCTTTCACTAATTTAAACTATTGCTTTAAAAAAATAAATAAATAAACTTTGAATTTCCCAATGTCTTCGAATTGTGTCATGTTACAAAACAATGATAATTTAACCGTTTTTTAAAATCATGATTATTTTAACCAAATGGAGAACACCATTATATTTGTTTGTCTATTTGAAAACAATTAGATGTGTGAATTGTTAGAAAATTTTCTCAACTAAAGTATATTTGTGCATAATAAAAGTTTCTCAACATACGTATGTTAGATTAATTAGCATGTACACTCAAGTTCGAGTTTTCATTCTCGTAAATTAGATTGAGTGCCCGTTTGGCATTGCTTATTTGGAATGATAAGTGATTTTTTTAAAATTTTGGAATGCCCAGCCCATTTGGTAAACTATGAGAAAATCACTTATTTTTAAAAATTGCCTTGAGAGAAAACTATAAAGGAAAATAGCTAATGAGGTGCTTTCATTTTCTGATTATGCTGGAATCAGTACCAACAACACTTTTAACAAAAAAATTACCTAACGCCAAACTGTTTTTTCTCACAGCAAATCTGACAACGATTCTTTTTACAGCATAGTAATGCCAAACTGGCTCTAAGTAGTTTAGACTATGAATTGTTTAAAAATTACAATATATATACATAGAAATCGAATGTTTGTCTATTTGAAAACAATTAGATGTGTGAATTGTTAGAAAATTTTCTCAACTAAAGTATATTTGTGCATAATAAAAGTTTCTCAACATACGTATGTTAGATTAATTAGCATGTACACTCAAGTTCGAGTTTTCATTCTCGTAAATTAGATTGAGTGCCCGTTTGGCATTGCTTATTTGGAATGATAAGTGATTTTTTTAAAATTTTGGAATGCCCAGCCCATTTGGTAAACTATGAGAAAATCACTTATTTTTAAAAATTGCCTTGAGAGAAAACTATAAAGGAAAATAGCTAATGAGGTGCTTTCATTTTCTGATTATGCTGGAATCAGTACCAACAACACTTTTAACAAAAAAATTACCTAACGCCAAACTGTTTTTTCTCACAGCAAATCTGACAACGATTATTTTTACAGCATAGCAATGCCAAACTAGCTCTAAGTAGTTTAGACTATGAATTGTTTAAAAATTACAATATATATATACATAGAAATCGAAGATACATAGCTTTAGAGTGCTGCTAAGGCCATCTCCAGTCATAGGGCTAAATGTTAGGGGTGGGCACGGTCCAGTTTGGACCGATTACGGTCCAGTTTGGACTGATTTTCACTAAAAAAATAGAACCTGAACTGAAAATGCAGACCGGTTCGGTTTGGACCAGTTCTGCTTAAAATCCAAATAGAAATCCGAACCAACTCGGACTTACCGATTCCGATTCGGTTCCTGCGGTTCCGGTTTGGGCATGGGCCCAAAATTTTATTATTTTTATTTTTTACAGACCTGCCCATAATGTATTTATATACCAATATACCCTAAATTTGAGATTCCATCAAGCTTTCAACACATCAAAATGAATCAAACTTCAACAAAAATACAATCCAAATTCAACATATAAATTACCGTAGGGGCTATTTCGTTCCAGCAGCTTGACGAATGGGCCTGGGCTGTTGTAAAGAGCAAATGGCTGGAATCGCCCCTTGTGTCTGAGTTCAAAGATCAGACCCCAAAATGTTTCGAAAGGGTTGTAAAGCCTTAGGAAACACCTTGGTTACCTTCACCAACGAAAATAATGGCTACTTACAGATAAATTCTTGGCTTGGCATGAGAAGCTTGTGGCATGGGAGCTGAGCATTCATGAGTTTAGCATGATAGAGAGAAAGAGTTGTGATTTCCTATGAGAAACAGAGTTTTTAAGGCAAGGGAAGAGAGGATCTGACGAGGGCTTGGCTGAAAAGAGGAAGAAGGAGATAAGGAGAGGGCAATGGGTGGCTTAAGTGATTTTCCAGCAGCTTGACGAAAACTCTGTCAAGCACTGGAACAGTTCTGCCAGGAGGGAAAATGGGGAAGAAGGATGAATAGTGCACGAAATTGCTAGGTTTTGAAGATGAGAGGGAAGCTTGCTCTCTGAATGTGTGTTATGAGAGAGAGAGAGAGAGAGAGAGAGAGAGAGAGAGAGAGAGAGAGAAGATGGAAGAACAAAGCATGAAATTGAAGGATTCCAAAGGGATTAGGCGTGGGCACGGTCCGGTTTGGACCGGTTTTCTCTAAAAAATGGAACCTGAACCGAAATTGCAGACCGGTTCGGTTTGGACCGGTTCTGCCAGAAATCCAAACAAAAATCCGAACCAACCCGGACCTGTCCGGTTCCGGTTCGGTTCCTGCGGTTCCGGTTTTTGCTGGGCCCAAAATTTTATTTTTTACATTTTTTCCAGATCTGCCCGAAATGCATTTATATACTAAAATACCCAAAATTTAAACTTCCATCAAGCTTTCAACACATCAAAATGAATCCAACTTCAATAAAAATACAATCCAACTTCAATCAAACTTCAACAACATATAAATTACAACCCAAATTCAATCAAACTTTAGCAAAATAAATTCCAAAATAAATTACAAGCCAAATAAAACCCAAATTCAATCCAAATATATGTTACAACTCAAGTTCAATCCAACTTCATTAAATTCCTCTTTAACATTGAAAAGTAGCTGGAGCACACTTGGTAGGTGTGGATGAACTCATAATATCTACATAAAAAAAAAACATAAACACATTAAAACATTAGTAAGATGTACATATTATATAATACATTAGTAAAACACATAAAATTACAAAGGCATACCTAATTCAATCGATTCATAGAACTCCATCTCTTGAATTGTTGGCTCATATTATAAAGAAGATATGTATCCAACCTTAACCAATTTTGAGAGCAAATTAAGGCCTCCACAATCTTAGGAGTCAAAGAAGCACGAAATGAATTAACTACCCGACCACCCGTGCTAAAGCATGATTCCGAAGCCACCGTTGATACCGGGATGGCAAGCACATCCTTTGCAATAAGTGCCAACCCCGGATACTTAACCCCATTTAATTTCCACCACTTCAAAACATCAAATTCATCAACCACATCTTCAATAGGGTCGGTGATGTACCTATCAATCTCATGCTCCAATATCACAACATCATTTGCTCGAGTCTCTTTTCTCCAATTTTCAGTCATTTCCCTCCGTTTCTTTCCCCCTCGGCTTAGGCTACTACTTATATGCATGGTAGTAGTATCACTAAAACAATAACTACTACTTTGAGTGGATGGTGGTGGTGGTGGTGATGGCGGCATAGCATATTCCTTATAAAGCTTCTTTAAAATCTCTTTGATCTCATTCTTCTTCTTAACCGCATCTTCCGAATTTTCAAACCGACTCTTCAAGATAAACTCCAAGTTCCCCAATTTGTATCGAGGGTCAAGAACAAGAGCAACCATCAAAATTTGGTTCAATTTATCAAGGTCACCCCAATACTTTTTAAATTTCATCTTCATGTTAAGTGCCATGTCCTTCAAAACTTTAGAGGTTTGAGTTTCACTTAATATTTCCTCCTCTTCCATCAACAAATCATCAATTTCTTCTTCTATTGCAATCAAATCATGAAATGTGGTGTGAGAAGCGGGATACAAAGTGACACTCATCTTCAATGTAGTATCATAAAATACCTTTAAAAAATTCACAAAGGTACGAGCATTGTTCCAATCCTCATTAGTTGGTGGCCCTTCCCTTTTTCTAGAGTAATGAGACATAACCACCCCATCTTCGTGATCCGGTTCATCTTCACCAAACCAAGAAATATATGGGCCTTCATCATCTTCTCCCATTCTCCAAAAGGCTTTTTCAAACTTTAAGGCGGCTTCCAACATCATATATGTGGAATTCCACCTAGTTGGCACATCCAACACCACAAGCCCTTTGCATTCAATTTGCTCCTTCTTAACACAACTTTTAAAGTCTTCTAACCTTTTGGGAGAAGATCTTACATACTTCACCGCATTTCTTATACACAATATGCTTTTCTCCAACTTCTTCAACCCATCACGAACTATCAAATTCACAATATGAGCACAACACCTAATGTGCATGTACTTTCCCTCTAATACAAGACTTCCATTTCCCCAATGACTCATTTTCGACTTCAAGTAATCTATGGCCTTCGTGTTTGAAGAAGCATTATCGGCCGAGATGGTTAGTATCTTCTTCATATCCCAATCAAGCAAACATGACTCGAGGAGTTTACCAATTGAGTTCCCCTTGTGATTGGAAATGACACAAAAGTTCAATACTCTTTTGTGCAAGTTCCAATCACCATCTATGAAGTGTGCCGTGATGACCATGTAATTAATGTTTTGAACACTTGTCCAAGTGTCCGTTGTGAGGCACACTCTATGAGGCGCTAATTCTTCTTTCAATTTTTCTTTCATGGCATCATACATTACCATGAAATGCCTCACAAGTGTCCTACGAGATGGCACTTGGAAATGGGGATTCAAAGAATTACAAAACCGCCTAAACCCTTTTCCTTCAACCACACTAAACGGCATCTCATCCATTACTACCATCTCTACACATGCTTTTAACCACTCTTCTTTACCATGCACTGTTGATGTAAGAACCCCATGTTCTTGGTCAAAAGATAAGAGCTTTTGCCGTTTATCTTTAGGAACCCTCCCCGGATACTTCTTACATAGGTTTTCAATATGCTTCCTCAAATTTGAGGTCCCATTTCTAGTGGAGTCTGCCGCATAGTTCATAGAGCAATACTTGCACCTAGCTCTCTTCTTAGTGGTTGCATATTTGCTCCCATCCTCTTTCACACTCTCAACCACATCTTCATATCTCTCAAAGTGGTCCCATACTTCCGATTTTTCTTTTCTTGGGCCGGAATGAGGTAATGGTGGAAGAGCACTTGATTGAGGTTGTGTTTGGGCATGAGGTGCACTTTGAGTTTGTGTTTGGGGTTGGGGTTGAGGGATGGGTAAAGTGGGTAAAGATGTTGATGCGGATGCGGATGCGGATGTGGATACGGATGCGGATGATGAACCAACTTCACTATTAGTAGTGCCATGCACCTCTCCAAATGGGTTCAAGTTCAACTCATCCATGAATTCTTTAAGAAACCAAAAACAAAAACAAAAAAAAAACCCAACTTCAACATGATAAACAACACCTCAATTTAAAAATAAATAAATAAAAGAAACTTAAACATTTTATAATCCAACTTAAACATTTTACCACCATATATAGCATGTATTTAACACAAACTAAGCACATTATCATCAATTCATCAATTTGAATGCACAACTAATTAATCAATTTGAATGCACAACCACTATAACTTATTACACTGTTATGCACAACCAATTAATAAATATTAATCAATTTGATAAATTTCTACGGCTACCATTTTGATAAATTTGAATGCACAACTAAAGAAAGCTTATTCACAACACAAGGCAAATGTTAGCAGAATTTCTGCAGAATTCTTATTAATAACAGAGGACATTTATCCACAAAAAACAACTAAAAAATATACAGAATTTCTGCAAAACATCAAAATCTGAGAGAGAGACAGAGAGAGAAATGAAGAATACCTCAGAGAGTGGCAGAAAAGCTGCAAACTGCTCCAGAAATCTTTTGCTGATCTGCACCAACTGCTGCCAATTCAATTTCCTAAATCAATGAATTGTAGTAAAGCATTGTAAGTACTAATAACAATTTCAGATTCACATGGTAATGCCATATTACAACCAATAAAATATTAACAATTTCAGAAATATTAACAATTTCAGATTCAATCTCGCAAAAAAATTGAGCAAGTAAATTTTAGATTCACATAAGCATTGTAAGTACTAATAACATGTCTTAGCAATGCCTTAGTTTCCAAGTTATGAGTTACAAGTTTAAACAAGCCATTAAAACTTGATCCCTAAAACAGAGAGAAAAAAGAGAAAAAAAACAAGCCATTAAACAATACTTCAATATACCATCTCCTGCTGATTTAGGGATCAAGGTTTATGATTGAACTCTCAAATCGTCGAGAGCTGAACCCAAGGCTACACCATATTATTATGTATAAAACTCAATGTGCTGTAGTTTAAACCATCAGGTTTTATTCATTTATAGAGTAGAGCACTGAGGTTTCTTGTCGGCAAAAATGGAAATTTACCCAATTCTTGAAGGAAGGGCACTGAGGTTTCTTATCAGCAAGAATGGAAATTTACAAGTCCTTGGTAAAATTATTACATTAATAATCCAATTTGAAATAGAACAGTGTTGTTAATTATTATGTTAACTCGCAATTGTACGGGGCAATTAGTAGTATAGCAAGACAAGTACGAGGTCGTACCCACGAAGACTGAGAAGTTCAAATTAGTTATGTACGTAGATTACCGAATTCAAGAAGTTAGGAAGTTAAGTCTAAAACAGAAATTAAAGTGAGAGTGATTGTGATTGTGAAAGGAAGTGAGCAAACTGAAATTGCAAATGAAAGCAAATAAACAAGTGTAACAAAGAGTGGTTTTAAGAGTTGGAAAACAGATTTGGAGACTAGGGCATTCGAATCACCATAACAATTCAATTCTGGGTTATATGGAGTCAAGTAACAAGTCTAATTCAAATTCAAAGATTGATTCTAGCTAAAGTATGATTAGGCCATGGTGTTTGGTCCTAACCTTGTGTTCCTAATTCCCTAATTTGATCATTTGTTGTCTAACCTAAAATTAAGCATTAGGAACCCATTAAGCATAGAAGAACAATTTAAACAACCAAGCATGTATCTAATCCCTGTTGTCGAATGTCCATACATACTCTTCCTATTCATAGTTCAATTCGAATTAAAGCATGGTGTATACTCTTAATTCAAACCAAGATAGCTAACATGCAAGCCTAAATGGTGATCAATCATTCAAACTAGCATAT
>NW_018921721.1:326481-360118 GCF_002207925.1 Prunus avium | reverse complement strand
CACATTGGCACCTAGGTTTGACGCTTGATATTGGCAAAAATTTGTAAAGAACCAATTTAACTAAGGGAGTTTCACTAAAACACCCAAAATGGGGGCTGAAATTATAAAAAAACCCAACACCCAAAACACTTTATAAACACACCCAAAACCCATCATTACACACACTCAAAACCCATTTATAAACACACCCAAAAAATATACAATTGTTGATTTTGGAGTTGATTTTGGGTGTGTTTCTATGTTTAAATAGTATTTGGATTTTTTTTATAAATACATGTCTAGGATTGGGTTTATTTATAAATTTGTATTTAACTAATATCCCCCCTCCCCCTCCCAATAATTAGCCTAAAGAAAAAAAATTAATTTTAAAGTTCATTTAGCAGCACTCTAGCTTTATGATTCGGGCTCGAATTTAAAATCAAGCAATATCAAACGTTTAGCTCATAATGCTGAAAATGGCCCTTGGGTCAAATCTGGTCCGACCCAATGTCTATTCACAGGTTTGGAAATCATGTGGTCCATGTACAGAAACTATAAGCCAAGCCCGGCCACCTTGATGGGTCAAATGGCTCAGGCGAAGTACTGTTTTTTTTTTTGTCGTACTTTGAAACCAGGAAAATCTATTGACCCAAAGAAACATCATGAATATCCAGAAAAAAGAAGGGAAACTTCTAATGGTAAGATAAGTGCATAATAGCTATATCAAAACTGTGCATGCGAAGTAACGCTACAATTTTTCGTTACCAAATTTGTTTTAAAAAAGAAAACAAAATTGAAGAAGTGTTCAACGCCCTTAGTTCGATGAAAGAATTGGTTTAACTATGCTTGGGACATGTTACAATTTTTTAACGAATATTCATCTTAGGAGTATGCTTAACGTTGTGAAATTACAATTCAACGGAAAAAGATTTGTTTCCTGTTTAGTTTCCTTCGTGGTTTTAGATTCCTATTTCATTTCCTACTTGATTTAGGATTTTTTTTATTTTAATCATATTTTCTACCTGTGTAACCCCAGGTCTTATGCATTATCGTGGTTTTAGATTCCTATTTCAATTCCTACTTGGTTTAGGATTTTTTTTATTTTGATCATATTTTCTACCCATGTAACCCTAGGCCATATGCATTATAAATAAGACTTTTAGGGAGTCATATTATTTGTCTGTGAGAGTATGCTATAAGCCAAATTCTGAGTGAGTGTGAAGAAAACACCTACATACGATCTTCAATCTTCTTCTTCTGGGTTCTCACCAAAACAACAAAATCTTCTTCTTAAGTGTTTGAACGTATGGCTTCAGGTATGTTTTCTTAAAATCAAATTACTGTTCTGTTAATGTCAGTATTTGGTATTATGATATCTTAACTATGCATACATCAAATTGGTATTATGTACATCTTTTTTAGGCCAACTGTTCAAACTTGATCTTTATTTTGCATAGTTCACTTAGATGCATGACATGACATGCCATGTTATCTCCATATCTCATACTATTATTTACTTAAACGTATATTTAATTCTTCATGACATGAATAGAGATAACGGGTCTTTTTTCTTTCTTTCTTTTTTACTTTTTTTGGGTTTGTTTCGTGCATAAAAACTGTTTTATTAATATTGTATCTGTAATTTATATATGTTTTTACATAACTATGGTCTCTCTAATTTATTTTTTTTCTTCCATCTTCTCAGATTGTCATCATCCTCCAATGCTCTTGATTCATACTGCAAAAAAAGGTACATGGAATTTATACAATCCCATGACTGACAATGTCCTTGATGTGCAATTCAAATTGCCAAAGAAGCGATTTTGTGGTTTCGCAAAAGGATGGTTAATAGCTATGAACATGAATTTGGTAGTAACCCTAATAAATCCATTTTATAGGGTTAAAGGGAAGAAAAAGAGAGAAGATTCCATCATCAATCTTCCTCCGCTAGACCGTAATTATGGTAATTTTTTGCATGAACAAGTGATTGCTGCCTTTGTCATCAAGGCTACAATATCAGCAGATCCAATATTAAATCCCAACGATTGCATTGTTGTTGTTATGTATGAGGGAAGTGGTAAATTGGCTTTCATCAGACTCAATAAAGACACAACATGGACTTACGTTGATGAAAGCCTATCCTTTATTCAAGATGTTGTTCATATTGAAGATAAGTTTTATGTTGTTAAAGAAGGGGGTACACTTTTTTCTTTTGATATTACTAGTCAGTGTATCTCCAATAAACAATTAGTTGCGCAGGGCATCGAATCTGATGAGGTGCAGAAGACATATCTCGTGGTTTTAAATGATAAAGAATTATTGATGGTTCTAAGGTATATTACATTTAAAGATGGATGTCGTGTGACGAAGAAAGTTGGAATATTCAAATTGAATTTTGACGAGTATGAGTGGGTTGAGAAAAACACCTTAGGAGATGTTGCTCTCTTTTTGGGTGATAATTTTTCAATATCTGTAGTGGCTTCGAATTTTTCAGGATGTCGATCGAATTGCATATACTTCAACCATGATTATGAACGTATAGAAGGCGGTTATGACAAAAAGCCTTTGCGTCGTGATTTTGGTGTTTATGATGTTGAACGTCAAAGCTTTTCACAACCTTACACCCCAGATGCTAAGGCTCTTATGGAGAAGACCATGCAACCTCCATATTGGGTAGATGTACCAACTTTTCTTTTGTAAGAAAATAAGAAGATTACTTGTTATATTTCTTCTTACTCTTTGCATTAGGTTTAGTCTTTAATAATCCCAATGATATTCAGAGAAGTTCTCTCATGCATTACAATTTACAAGAGACGAGAAGAATTTCTAGAAAATTTGTTGATACTCAGATGTGTTGTGGTTCTATTATTTAGTGACTAATTTAATTTTTTTTTTCCCCTCTATTATTAAGCATGTGCACTTGCTCAAATGTAATTGTTGGTATGTTTGATTGCAACTTACTTTAATGTTTGTGTAATTTTTTCTGTGCCGTAAGAGAAAATCTGAGGAACTAAATCAATAGCCAAACTTGGCCAATAGGGTCTTCCTACTTTTGACCCAAAAAAAAGTCAAAATCAAAATCAATAGCCAAACTTGCTCGTGATACACAGCCTTAGGAAAAAAGAATTGATGGATCGAATGGCTCAGGCAAAGTACTTGAAAATCAAGGACAGCCCATCTCATTTTCCAATTCTAAGCGACATTCATCAAGAAAATCTATTGACCCAATTAAACATTAAGAATATGGGCTATGCCAGAAAAAGAAAAAAATAATAATTCCAATGATGGAATATCTAATAATTAAATGCAAATTCATAAACTGAAGCACGAAATCAAAGAAATAAATGCAAATTTATTGTAAATTTACAACGAGATCAACTAGCAGTATTGTGATAAATAAAAAAAGGTAATCGTCTTAAAGGTTATTATGGGAAGACAGAAACAAAAATAATAACTAAAATAATTAAAATCAATATTGAAGAAAAACCCATAGGGAGCCATCTTTGTTTGCAAGAACTCTAATGTTGTTTGTGTAATTTTTTGTCTTCTGTAAAAGAAAATCTAAGGAACTAAATCAATAGCCAAACTTGGCCGATGGGGTGCTCGTGATCCAACCAACAAGAGAAAATTAGAATTTCATATAAAGATGATAAAATATAAAACACCACCAATATCTAACTCCATTATTACAAATAACCCTCACAACAAAACAACACCACCACAACCACACCATACCTAAACATACTTAAAACTGAAATTTAAGAAAATATATCAGCCACTACTCACAACAAAACAACACCACCACAACCACACCATACCTAAACATACTTAAAACTGAAATTTAAGAAAACATATCAGCCACTACGGCGTCCATGGTTGCCATGGCATGAATGTTCATCTTTGTCAGCTTGTGTGAAATACACTTTCCAGCACAATGGGCACATAAACTGCCCATCATACTCTTTTTGGTGTACTTTCTCACCATGGAGCACAAATCCGTTCTTTTTTTCGATTTCCCTGCCACAAAGGTAGCATCGGTAGATATCACAGTTGGTGTGCCTTAATTCCACATGTTTATTGAGATCGTCTTTGTTAACAGACTGATAATCACAAAGGTTGCAATCTCCCATCTACAACCAATGAAAAATATAACATTAAATTTTAATGTCTCCAAATTACACTTCACTGAGTGACTGCAAGTCATTATAATAAGGACACAACAAAATTTAAAAGACTATAAAGTTATAAACTAAGAGTAAGAGATATATATATACCACTTGAAACTATGAAGAAACTCAAATATGACCATACATATGTTGAGAGAGAGAGAGAGAGAGAGAGAGAGAGAGAGAGAGGATGGGAAACGAAATTAAATCAAAAAGTAAAATGCAAATTGTCCATTCAATTCAAACTAGAAATGAAGGCTTGCAAAACACTGTTTCATTTCATAATATAAGCAGTAAATAATACATTTTAAAAAAAAAACAGGTATATATATGACTTCATAAGGCTAATAGGCAGTATAAAAAAACTAAGAGTAATTGTTGATTTTGGAGTTGATTTTGGGTGTGTTTCTATGTTTAAATAGTATTTGGATTTTTTTTATAAATACATGTCTAGGATTGGGTTTATTTATAAATTTGTATTTAACTAATATCCCCCCTCCCCCTCCCAATAATTAGCCTAAAGAAAAAAAATTAATTTTAAAGTTCATTTAGCAGCACTCTAGCTTTATGATTCGGGCTCGAATTTAAAATCAAGCAATATCAAACGTTTAGCTTATAATGCTGAAAATGGCCCTTGGGTCAAATCTGGTCCGACCCAATGTCTATTCACAGGTTTGGAAATCATGTGGTCCATGTACAGAAACTATAAGCCAAGCCCGGCCACCTTGATGGGTCAAATGGCTCAGGCGAAGTACTGTTTTTTTTTTTGTCGTACTTTGAAACCAGGAAAATCTATTGACCCAAAGAAACATCATGAATATCCAGAAAAAAGAAGGGAAACTTCTAATGGTAAGATAAGTGCATAATAGCTATATCAAAACTGTGCATGCGAAGTAACGCTACAATTTTTCGTTACCAAATTTGTTTTAAAAAAGAAAACAAAATTGAAGAAGTGTTCAACGCCCTTAGTTCGATGAAAGAATTGGTTTAACTATGCTTGGGACATGTCACAATTTTTTAACGAATATTCACCTTAGGAGTATGCTTAACGTTGTGAAATTACAATTCAACGGAAAAAGATTTGTTTCCAATTTAGTTTCCTTCGTGGTTTTAGATTCCTATTTCAATTTCTACTTGATTTAGGATTTTTTTTTATTTTAATCATATTTTCTACCTGTGTAACCCCAGGTCTTATGCATTATCGTGGTTTTAGATTCCTATTTCAATTCCTACTTGGTTTAGGATTTTTTTTATTTTGATCATATTTTCTACCCATGTAACCCTAGGCCATATGCATTATAAATAAGACTTTTAGGGAGTCATATTATTTGTCTGTGAGAGTATGCTATAAGCCAAATTCTGAGTGAGTGTGAAGAAAACACCTACATACGATCTTCAATCTTCTTCTTCTGGGTTCTCACCAAAACAACAAAATCTTCTTCTTAAGTGTTTGAACGTATGGCTTCAGGTATGTTTTCTTAAAATCAAATTACTGTTCTGTTAATGTCAGTATTTGGTATTATGATATCTTAATTATGCATACATCAAATTATGTACATCTTTTTTAGGCCAACTGTTCAAACTTGATCTTTATTTTGCATAGTTCACTTAGATGCATGACATGACATGCCATGTTATCTCCATATCTCATACTATTATTTACTTAAACGTATATTTAATTCTTCATGACATGAATAGAGATAACGGGTCTTTTTTCTTTCTTTCTTTTTTACTTTTTTTGGGTTTGTTTCGTGCATAAAAACTGTTTTATTAATATTGTATCTGTAATTTATATATGTTTTTACATAACTATGGTCTCTCTAATTTATTTTTTTTCTTCCATCTTCTCAGATTGTCATCATCCTCCAATGCTCTTGATTCATACTGCAAAAAAAGGTACATGGAATTTATACAATCCCATGACTGACAATGTCCTTGATGTGCAATTCAAATTGCCAAAGAAGCGATTTTGTGGTTTCGCAAAAGGATGGTTAA
Organism: Prunus avium; assembly: GCF_002207925.1. The sequence continues at coordinate 353,978 of NW_018921721.1, read as the reverse complement.
TAGCTATGAACATGAATTTGGTAGTAACCCTAATAAATCCATTTTATAGGGTTAAAGGGAAGAAAAAGAGAGAAGATTCCATCATCAATCTTCCTCCGCTAGACCGTAATTATGGTAATTTTTTGCATGAACAAGTGATTGCTGCCTTTGTCATCAAGGCTACAATATCAGCAGATCCAATATTAAATCCCAACGATTGCATTGTTGTTGTTATGTATGAGGGAAGTGGTAAATTGGCTTTCATCAGACTCAATAAAGACACAACATGGACTTACGTTGATGAAAGCCTATCCTTTATTCAAGATGTTGTTCATATTGAAGATAAGTTTTATGTTGTTAAAGAAGGGGGTACACTTTTTTCTTTTGATATTACTAGTCAGTGTATCTCCAATAAACAATTAGTTGCGCAGGGCATCGAATCTGATGAGGTGCAGAAGACATATCTCGTGGTTTTAAATGATAAAGAATTATTGATGGTTCTAAGGTATATTACATTTAAAGATGGATGTCGTGTGACGAAGAAAGTTGGAATATTCAAATTGAATTTTGACGAGTATGAGTGGGTTGAGAAAAACACCTTAGGAGATGTTGCTCTCTTTTTGGGTGATAATTTTTCAATATCTGTAGTGGCTTCGAATTTTTCAGGATGTCGATCGAATTGCATATACTTCAACCATGATTATGAACGTATAGAAGGCGGTTATGACAAAAAGCCTTTGCGTCGTGATTTTGGTGTTTATGACGTTGAACGTCAAAGCTTTTCACAACCTTACACCCCAGATGCTAAGGCTCTTATGGAGAAGACCATGCAACCTCCATATTGGGTAGATGTACCAACTTTCCTTTTGTAAGAAAATAAGAAGATTACTTGTTATATTTCTTCTTACTCTTTGCATTAGGTTTAGTCTTTAATAATCCCAATGATATTCAGAGAAGTTCTCTCATGCATTACAATTTACAAGAGACGAGAAGAATTTCTAGAAAATTTGTTGATGCTCAGATGTGTTGCGGTTCTATTATTTAGTGACTAATGTAATTTTTTTTTCCCCTCTATTATTAAGCATGTGCACTTGCTCAAATGTAATTGTTGGTATGTTTGATTGCAACTTACTTTAATGTTTGTGTAATTTTTTCTGTGCCGTAAGAGAAAATCTGAGGAACTAAATCAATAGCCAAACTTGGCCAATAGGGTCTTCCTACTTTTGACCCAAAAAAAAGTCAAAATCAAAATCAATAGCCAAACTTGCTCGTGATACACAGCCTTAGGAAAAAAGAATTGATGGATCGAATGGCTCAGGCAAAGTACTTGAAAATCAAGGACAGCCCATCTCATTTTCCAATTCTAAGCTACATTCACCAAGAAAATCAATTGACCCAATTAAACATTAAGAATATGGGCTATGCCAGAAAAAGAAAAAAAATAATAATTCCAATGATGGAATATCTATAATTAAATGCAAATTCATAAACTGAAGCACGAAATCGAAGAAATAAATGCAAATTTATTGTAAATTTACGACGAGATCAACTCCTAGCAGTATTGTGATAAATAAAAAAAGGTAATCGTCTTAAAGGTTATTATGGGAAGAGAGAAACAAAAAATAATAATTAAAAGAATTAAAATCAATATTGAAGAAAAACCCATAGGGAGCCATCTTTGTTTGCAAGAACTCTAATGTTGTTTGTGTAATTTTTTGTCTACTGTAAAAGAAAATCTAAGGAACCAAATCAATAGCCAAACTTGGCCGATAGGGTGCTCATGATCTAACCAACAAGAGAAAATTAGAATTTCATATAAAGATTATAAAATATAAAACACCACCAATATCTAACGTTGATCTTTATTTTGCATAGTTCACTTAGATGCATGACATGACATGCCATGTTATCTCCAGATCTCATACTATTATTTACTTAAACGTATATTTAATTTTGCATGACATGAATAGAGATAACGAGTCTTTTTTTTCTTCTTTTTTTTGGCTTTTGAAAGTACGCATTCAATACTTTTTTTGGGTTTGTTTCGTGCGTAAAAACTGTTTTATTAATATTGTATCTGTAATTTATATATGTTTTTACATAACTATGGTCTCTCTAATTTATTTTTTTTCTTCCATCTTCTCAGATTGTCATCATCCTCCAATGCTCTTGATTCATACTGCAAAAAAAGGTACATGGAATTTATACAATCCCATGACTGACAATGTCCTTGATGTGCAATTCAAATTGCCAAAGAAGCGATTTTGTGGTTTTGCAAAAGGATGGTTAATAGCTATGAACATGAATTTGGTAGTAACCCTACATGTTTATTGAGATCGTCTTTGTTAACAGACTGATAATCACAAAGGTTGCAATCTCCCATCTACAACCAATGAAAAATATAGCATTAAATTTTAATGTCTCCAAATTACACTTCACTGAGTGACTGCAAGTCATTATAATAAGGACACAAAAAAATTTAAAAGACTATAAAGTTATAAACTAAGAGTAAGAGATATATATACCACTTTTAGTCCTTTAGAAACACTCCCAAATGGGCTCTTACTTTACTTGCAACAAAGATATTAATAATAACAATTTGGAAGAGAATAAACCCTTCCCTATTAGTGTCCAAATGGAGTTCCAATCTTATCACAAAGGATTAAGTAAGAAAGTAAATATGAAAAAAATGATGAGAAATTTTCTTGAGATTCTGTAATGTGAACCCGCACGAGTCTCTTCATTGGATTCTCTGTTTGATGCCACAACAATAGATACAGTGAGGAAGACCATAATAACCGATACAGAAACAACTAGACCTCAAAGGCAAGGCTTGAATAAGGTTCTATACCGGACAAAAGCCATACGTTAACTTGACGATAAGAATGCTACCGTTTGCTATATATAAACCCACTTCATTTATACATAAGCGATAACAAATAAGGAGGATTCAAACACTTAATCCCGAATACAGTACTAATTCCTTTTAATTACTCAACTTGAGTTATAAGCATTTTGTAGTCAATAATAATTGTCCATAGAACCTTTGGAACTTACATCTGCCCATAGACTCTGTTTCCATCAGAATTTTTTGGTCTGAAATCTTGCTAACCGAGAAACAAGAAGAGGCTTTGTGGTGGGTCACCTGGTCTCTATTATTTGGTAAGATTTGTCTGTGAAGAGGTCATGTTGATCTTTGAAGACAATTTGCATTTGAATTAATTTTTTACTTGATCCAACATTGCTAAATTTGATTACTATACTCTATTAATTTACATATCACATTAACTATGAAGGCAAAAAGTAAAATGCAAATTGTCCATTCAATTCAAACTAGAAATGAAGGCTTGCAAAACACTGTTTCATTTCATAAAATAAGCAGTAAATAATACATTTTAAAAAAAAAACATGTATATATATGAATTCATAAGGTTAATAGGCGGTATAAAAAAACTAAGAGGATGCATTACAATTTACAAGAGACGAGAAGAATTTCTAGAAAATTTGTTGATGCTCAGATGTGTTGCGGTTCTATTATTTAGTGACTAATGTAATTTTTTTTTCCCCTCTATTATTAAGCATGTGCACTTGCTCAAATGTAATTGTTGGTATGTTTGATTGCAACTTACTTTAAAGTTTGTGTAATTTTTTCTGTGCCGTGAAAGAAAATCTAAGGAACTAAATCAATAGCCAAACTTGGCCAATGGGGTCTTCCCACTTTTGATATAAAAAAAAAGTCAAAATCAAAATCAATAGCCAAACTTGCTCGTGATACACAGCCGTATGAAAAAAGAATTGATGGATCGAATGGCTCAGGCAAAGTACTTGAAAATCAAGGCTAGCCCATCTCATTTTCCAATTCTACATTCGCCAAGAAAATCTAAAGTAGCATAGCTATTAGCTATAGTTAGCATGTTTCCCTTGATAGTGTATCTTCCAACTCCTCCATAAGTTAAGTCCATAAATAGATAAATAGAAAGCTCTCATTGAGGTCAAAGTGAGTAGTCCAGCATCCTATAAATGTGTGTGAGAGAGAGACTTGCTATTTGATCTCTAAGATATAATATCCCCATGATCAAGGTAGGCCCTACCTTTTCTTTGGGCAATCTTTTTTCCTTGCAGTGCAGGAGGAGGGAGGGATACATTATACATACATGTCACTATCTGGGTTATATCGTATATATATTGGTTTCATTTCTTTAGCACCAGAGAGAGAGTGATCATCGTTGTGAGATTTTTGCCATTATCGCATGCAGATGCAGTCCGTAGGTACGTATAGGTGAGCATTAGAGGGGGTGTGGATCATAAATATATACTTTGTTTTTCAGCTAGCATCATGTTTTAGCACAGAAAAAGATGAGTAAAACATTTGTTGACCAAATCGAAATCAAATTACATAAAGCCACAAACTCACAAACATATATCTCCTTGTCAGTCGATCATAACTAGACTAGTTGGCATGCATGACATTGCCAATGCGGGCCCCTACTTCACAATTACTCATCCCCCATTAGTCAAATATCAGTCATTACAACAAACTTACCCATTCGTAGCCTAGGGTTTGAAACTTTCTTATTTGTATATGTATTAATATTATCATAAATTCACTTGCTTCTTGAGCTCATTAATTTCATTCTGGATTGTCCTGACTCTCCTCCATTGCCCACAATGTGTAAACAAACAGGCCACCCATCAAAGCAATTGTCCTTCTCTCCAATACTCCAAACTCCCCCCCACCCGCAACTGCATCCTAAATCCTAATCCACACCCACAAATTCAAAAAGAAAATCAAAAATCCAAATTTGAAAAGGAAGAAAAGCATGTAAACATTGGTAAAGTTTTGATTTTGAAATGCATGCAGAAACTAGAAAATGAGAGTGAAATGAATTACTAAATTGAATTGTACTTGCCTTGGTGTCCAGTAAAAATGGCAATGTGGCATCTGTGAGTGGGAGAGAAGTTGACTTTAGGTGGTGAATAAATGTGATAACGATGATGGTTAGAGTTGGACTTGGTTAGTGGTTAGCTGACTTGGCAATTAGTCGGGTGCAGATTATTTAAAGTTGTTAAGAATGGTTAGTTTCTTATCCTAACAACTCAGCGGTCTGTTAAGCTTGTGTAATTATAGTATAAATAAATACTCTATGGTTAGTGTAAGAGATTCATTATGTACTATAAAACTCAGAAATTACAGAAATAGATCATAGAGTATTGTATAAAACTCAGTTATTAATATAGAGTTTTCTCTCTATATTAATTCTTCGTAGCTGTAAAGGACCCACTAATATAGTGGTTTGGAAAAATTGTTTTCCCAACAGTGGCGGAGCCAGAAATTTAAGTGAGAGGTGGCACATTTAAAAATTCAAACTCTTTTTACTTTCTCTATAATATTACTATAACTAAATATCCGTACAACAATATTTGAGGAGGGGCACATGCCTTCCTTGGGCATGCATTGGCTCCACCACTGTTCTCCAAGAAAGGCATTGGCTTCGAATCCTAGTATCTATGTAGTGTGTGTGAGTTTAGTATACAATTGCCCCTCTCAATAGGAAAGGTCCTGAAAAAAAATTCTTCATAGCTCTTCTCCATTGTTTTTCATTTCTTTGTTCTCTGGCTTCTGTTATCATTATGGTGGTGGTGATGAGCTTTTGATGACTAGTCTGGTTGAGTCCTTGGCAATACTGGGTTTTTTAGGGATCGAAGAATGTTCAATTTTTGAGAGACATTGAGTGGATTTTTTGGGGAAGAATACGGAGTTTGAGGAAGCTTTGGTAAAAATGTGTGACATGCACAAGGAATTTTGTTTAAGAAATAAAGTTGGCCTGCCATTTTCATGAAGCATTAATATGATCAATTTATTCTCTCATTTGCACATGTGGGTTAGACGACTTGATATCAGGACAGTGAGTCCGTTCTCATTTGATTTTTTTTTTTTTAAATCATTTTTGTTGGGTTTTAGTGGAATCCATCACATCACATTGCTACATGATTAATATTATATATAGATAGCATGTTGCATTTTTCTCATTTAACCTTTTTTAAAAATCATGATTATTTTAACCAAATGGAGAACACCATTATATTTGTTTGTCTATTTGAAAACAATTAGATGTGTGAATTATAAGAAAAAGTTATCAGCTAAAGTATATTTGTGCATATTAACAGTTTCTCAACATACGTTGGTTAGACAAATTAATCTGTACACTCAAGTTCGAGTTCGAGTTCGACTTCTTATTTCCGTAAATTAGATTGTGTAATCTAGATTATGAATTATTTAAAAATAAATATATATACATAGAAATTGAAGATACATAGCTTTATGATCCAGCCTCGAATTTAAAATCAAGCAATATCAAACGTTTAGCTCATAATGCTGAAAATGGCCCTTGGGTCAAATCTGCTCCGACCCCATGTCTATTCACGGGTTTGGAAATCATGTGGTCCATATACATAAACTATAGGCCAAGCCCGGCCACCTTGATGGGTCAAATGCTTCAGGCAAAGTACTTTTTTTTTTGGGTCGTACTTGGAAACCAAGAAACATCATGAATATCCAGAAAAAAGAAGGAAAACTTCTAACACTGCAATTTTTCGTTACCAAATTTGTTTTAAAAAGAAAACAAAATTGAAGAAGAGTTCAACGCCTTTAGATCAATGAAAGAATTGGTTTAACTATGCTTGGGACATGTTACAATTTTTTAACGAATATTCATCTTAGGAGTATGCTTAACGTTGTGAAATTACAATTCAACGGAAAAAGATTTGTTTCCTGTTTAGTTTCCTTCGTGGTTTTAGATTCCTATTTCATTTCCTACTTGATTTAGGATTTTTTTTATTTTAATCATATTTTCTACCTGTGTAACCCCAGGTCTTATGCATTATCGTGGTTTTAGATTCCTATTTCAATTCCTACTTGGTTTAGGATTTTTTTTATTTTGATCATATTTTCTACCCATGTAACCCTAGGCCATATGCATTATAAATAAGACTTTTAGGGAGTCATATTATTTGTCTGTGAGAGTATGCTATAAGCCAAATTCTGAGTGAGTGTGAAGAAAACACCTACATACGATCTTCAATCTTCTTCTTCTGGGTTCTCACCAAAACAACAAAATCTTCTTCTTAAGTGTTTGAACGTATGGCTTCAGGTATGTTTTCTTAAAATCAAATTACTGTTCTGTTAATGTCAGTATTTGGTATTATGATATCTTAACTATGCATACATCAAATTGGTATTATGTACATCTTTTTTAGGCCAACTGTTCAAACTTGATCTTTATTTTGCATAGTTCACTTAGATGCATGACATGACATGCAATGTTATCTCCATATCTCATACTATTATTTACTTAAACGTATATTTAATTCTTCATGACATGAATAGAGATAACGGGTCTTTTTTCTTTCTTTCTTTTTTACTTTTTTTGGGTTTGTTTCGTGCATAAAAACTGTTTTATTAATATTGTATCTGTAATTTATATATGTTTTTACATAACTATGGTCTCTCTAATTTATTTTTTTTCTTCCATCTTCTCAGATTGTCATCATCCTCCAATGCTCTTGATTCATACTGCAAAAAAAGGTACATGGAATTTATACAATCCCATGACTGACAATGTCCTTGATGTGCAATTCAAATTGCCAAAGAAGCGATTTTGTGGTTTTGCAAAAGGATGGTTAATAGCTATGAACATGAATTTGGTAGTAACCCTAATAAATCCATTTTATAGGGTTAAAGGGAAGAAAAAGAGAGAAGATTCCATCATCAATCTTCCTCCGCTAGACCGTAATTATGGTAATTTTTTGCATGAACAAGTGATTGCTGCCTTTGTCATCAAGGCTACAATATCAGCAGATCCAATATTAAATCCCAACGATTGCATTGTTGTTGTTATGTATGAGGGAAGTGGTAAATTGGCTTTCATCAGACTCAATAAAGACACAACATGGACTTACGTTGATGAAAGCCTATCCTTTATTCAAGATGTTGTTCATATTGAAGATAAGTTTTATGTTGTTAAAGAAGGGGGTACACTTTTTTCTTTTGATATTACTAGTCAGTGTATCTCCAATAAACAATTAGTTGCGCAGGGCATCGAATCTGATGAGGTGCAGAAGACATATCTCGTGGTTTTAAATGATAAAGAATTATTGATGGTTCTAAGGTATATTACATTTAAAGATGGATGTCGTGTGACGAAGAAAGTTGGAATATTCAAATTGAATTTTGACGAGTATGAGTGGGTTGAGAAAAACACCTTAGGAGATGTTGCTCTCTTTTTGGGTGATAATTTTTCAATATCTGTAGTGGCTTCGAATTTTTCAGGATGTCGATCGAATTGCATATACTTCAACCATGATTATGAACGTATAGAAGGCGGTTATGACAAAAAGCCTTTGCGTCGTGATTTTGGTGTTTATGACGTTGAACGTCAAAGCTTTTCACAACCTTACACCCCAGATGCTAAGGCTCTTATGGAGAAGACCATGCAACCTCCATATTGGGTAGATGTACCAACTTTCCTTTTGTAAGAAAATAAGAAGATTACTTGTTATATTTCTTCTTACTCTTTGCATTAGGTTTAGTCTTTAATAATCCCAATGATATTCAGAGAAGTTCTCTCATGCATTACAATTTACAAGAGACGAGAAGAATTTCTAGAAAATTTGTTGATGCTCAGATGTGTTGCGGTTCTATTATTTAGTGACTAATGTAATTTTTTTTTCCCCTCTATTATTAAGCATGTGCACTTGCTCAAATGTAATTGTTGGTATGTTTGATTGCAACTTACTTTAAAGTTTGTGTAATTTTTTCTGTGCCTGTGAAAGAAAATCTAAGGAACTAAATCAATAGCCAAACTTGGCCAATGGGGTCTTCCCACTTTTGATATATAAAAAAAGTCAAAATCAAAATCAATAGCCAAACTTGCTCGTGATACACAGCCGTATGAAAAAAGAATTGATGGATCGAATGGCTCAGGCAAAGTACTTGAAAATCAAGGCTAGCCCATCTCATTTTCCAATTCTACATTCGCCAAGAAAATCTATTGACCCAAATAAACATTGCCAGAAAAATAAAAAATAAAAAAAGTTTCCAAATTGATTAGGACCGCGCATAATCGAGAACGTCAGAAAATAAAAATATTCAGACGAATACAAAATGGAATTTTCATTCAAGAAGAAACAGATGGCTGTCAATAATATCTTCTCAACTGTTGATGGAGTTTTCACAAAAAAGGATGTTGAAACCCTGCAACACACTGCCACAATATACATACAAGAAACCTTAACCTATCAAATTGTGTGTTCCAAAATACATACACGTTGTATCTTGGAGTCTTGTAGATCGTCAGTTCATGCACGTAGGGAGGCTACAAAGGCTTTAAAACAGCGTCTTAGACGTGCTTCACTGTACCAAGCTCACCTTCTTACTTATAATTTATTTTGCTTTTACTTACCTATCAATTTGTTTTCTTCAATTTCATTATACCTTAAAATCTTTCTAATTTGTTTATATGTTATTTATAATATAAAGGTTTTAGTATTTGGCTTTACAAAAAAGAGGAAAACTATAATTTTTACAACATTTTGTTCTTGGTTCTCCACCCTTTGTGGAACCTCCACCAACTCCTTAGTATCTCTAGGTATAGATTGAAATATACCCGCACAAAATTCAGCTTCTCTACATTTGATAACTGTGTTAACACTTATTTTTTGGTTCTATGACAAGAAACCTATAGCCTTTGCTATGTTCCGCATATCCCAAAAATATGCATTCTATTGCTTTTGGTCCCAACTTATTTATCTTAGGTTCAGGTAACTTAACTATGGCTCTACAACCCCAGACTTTTAAATATCCTAAGTTGGGTTTTCTTTTGAACCATAACTCGTAAGGAGTTAGTTTCAAGTTCTTTGTAGGAACTCTATTTAATAGATGACAAACAGTGAGCATTGCCTCTCCCCAATAACCTTTGCTAAGGCTTGAGTTTAGTAACATAGCATTCACCAGTTCCACAAGAGTCCTATTTTTTCTTTCCACTACACCATTTTGTTGTGGTGTATAAGCAATAGAGGTTTCATGCAAAATTCCCACAGATTCACAATAGGATGGAAAGTAATACTCTCCTCTATCGGATCTTAGATACTTGATTTTGATTTCACAAAGGTTCTCTACTTTATTCTTATAAATTTTTTACTTATCAAGTACTTCATCCTTAGTATGCATAAGATAAACACAACAAAACCTACTATAATCATCAATAAAAATCACAAAGTATTTCTTTCCTCATCTAGTAGGTGTACTATGCAAATCACTTACATCACTATGAATGATTTGAAGTAAAGTAGAAGTCCTCTCTATCTTAGGAAAAGGTTTCCTACTTATCTTAGTTTGCATACATGTGAATATCACCAATGGTTAGGTGTATAAGGGGGTGTATATCACATTTACACCCTTTTTGGTTGGAAATACTTGTAATTGTTAGGTGTATATAGGTGTAAAATAGAATAAGCGGTGGAGATTCCAAAAAAGATGAGGTTCATATCTTTTTTTACATTTTGAAAGTGGGCCCCGCATGAGAGAAAGTAGAAGAGAGGAGAAAGAATAGCTGAAAATTTTCCACTTTTACTCGCCACTTTTGTTTTTTTGAGTTGCAATGTTGATTCCAGCACACTCAAAGTTGAGAGATTATTATATAAAAAATGGAAAAAAAATAGGACTTTTGCATGGAAAGGACAACGGCTCCAAATTCAATGGTGGAGGTTGTTTTTCATTCAAAATGAAAGGCCACCAGTTTATACCCACCTATTTTGTCATAAAATCATATGTTCTCCAAATTTAAATTTAAATTTTTCTTTTTAGGTCCATTTATTTGGAAAAATAAACCAAACTTAACACACAGAAAATTAATTTTAAAAAGTTAAAACACAAAAATGAATTAATACAAACAAATCGAATATACATGTTTGGATTTACATATTTCCCCACTGGAGCAAAAAATCGCATTTACACTATTCGGAGGTGTAAAGGGGATGTATTCTTGGCTTTATTAACTCTCAAGTTCTGTTGTCCATGTTTTTTCTTTTTACGCATGTGGTTAGAGTTGTGTCTCATGTTCTTTCTTCTTCTAACTAAAAGAATTTCGTGGGGTTTAAATCCCATAACATTTGGTGAGGTCATTAGTTTAACGATGTAAACAATCTAATTTTTAAGTCTCCAATCTATGTCATCTTACGAAATATTGACCAATCAAAAGTAATTTAACCAAGCTAATGGGTCTTTACCACCATAATAAGGTGGTGGGGAGGTTCAAATCCTCAAGGCACCAAGTTTGTTGTAATCGCCCCTTCTCTATCGATCAACTAGCACAAAAAAAATTATTTAACTGTAGTTTAAATCATGGTTAATTTAACCAAATGGAGAACACCATTATATTTGAAATTAGGAAATCGGGTGATTTGAAGGGGTAAATAAAAATTTAAGATACATGTCTTTTAGCTTTAGGATCCAATCTCAAATCTCAAATCAAGGCTTTTTGGGAAAAAAAAAATTATCAAATGTTTAGTTCATTATGTTAAATTGGCAATGTGTGTGAGAAGCCCCCATGTAGTTTATACTATCGCTTGTATTTTTAAAAATATAAAATATAAAAATTAATTTTTTTCAAAAAGGCTCTTACTTGTGTTAAATTGGTCCGACCCAATGCCTACTTAGATGTTTGGAATCATGTCGTCCATTGACAGAATCTGGACCAAATTAGATTTAACAAGCTCAACTGGGCCATCCAGGGCACCTTGATGGATCGGATGGCTCAGACAAAGTACTTGAAAATCAAGGCTAGCCCATCTCATTTTTGAATTCTACATTCGCCAAGAAAATCGGTTGACCCAAATAAACATTGCCAGAAAAATAAAAAATAAAAAAAGTTTCCAAATTGATTAGGACCGCGCATAATCGAGAACGTCAGAAAATAAAAATATTCAGACGAATACAAAATGGAATTTTCATTCAAGAAGAAACAGATGGCTGTCAATAATATCTTCTCAACTGTTGATGGAGTTTTCACTCAAAAAGATGTTGAAACCCTGCAACACAACTGCCACAATATATATACACGAAACCTTAACCCATCAAATTGTGTGTTCCAAAATACATACACGTCGTAGGTAAAACCTAATTACAAACATAATCATTGTCTTATTGATTTGTATATGTGGTTTCATTATTTTTGCTTCTTTTTGTTTTATACATAAAAATTCTAATTGGTGGATAGTTTTTGGTGATCATCTACAGCCACAACCACTGCAAATGCGACAACTCTCCCTTACCCCACCTCAAATTCCCCTTTCAGCACAAGACGATGCCAAGTTTAGAATGACTTGTGTTTTCATGGAGTGTGTGTTTAACTAACTAGTTATCGACTTAATTAATAATAATTAGCTTGAATTAGTCCCATAATGCATATGCAAGACAGCTTTAAAAGTCCATATTCAACCTAACACACAAGACTAAATCACAACTACTAGTTAGTGGCTACCCTAGCGGACACAACCAACTGGGTTTTTCTTAAGAAATGGTGAAATATGCTACGAAAGTCGTCCATGCATGAATGAGTATAAACGGACATAGAATTGGTATACAAGATTTATTTTAATTAGGAAGTTATTTATGTGAAGGTGACTTAGTCGTCACGCATACTAATGTTGTCTGTATTAGCACCAACATTTACAAGAAAGAAGTCCAAAAATCGACAACTAAAGTAGGGGGAATCGTAGGGTTGAAAATTAAGGCTAAACAAAAGTGTTTAAAGTTAATGGGAAGTTGACAATATTAATGGGGCTATGAATATAAAATAACATTCAAAACCAAATGGCGTAGGCAGAAAGGAGGTTGCAATTTTTGCATAAAGTGCCAGTGCCTTGTTTTTATCTTCTGGTGGATATTCAAAAGTCTCTCTCAAGTGAGCCAAACAATATCTGCTCCACCCAAACCCGTGTTTAAGCCGCGTCTAATAAGATAAAAATTAAGCCTTAAATAAAGAGTTTTTGTTTAATTATTTAAGCATATATAGCATTGTGAATAATATATTTCGTTAATCATATGCCACAGAATTTGCATTAATTTTTTATTAAGATATAGAAAAAATAATAAGAGTCGAATTTTTATCGTGAGTGTACGGACGAAAAGTATTGTTACATGACGTAGTTATAAGACTCGGCTCAATTAGTAACAAGTTGATGTGCAAATTAAATTATCAGTGGTAATTAACAAGACCTAGTGTTCTGACAAACAAAAAAAAGAATAAAGAAAAAAGTGACCTAGTCAAACTCAATCAACTATTTAATCCAGTTTCTAGGATATTAATTTTATTTTATGAACTTTCCACACGTAAAAAGTTCAACGTGGAGCTCTCTATCAACAGCGTCATGCCAAAAGCTTCTATAACATTCTACAAACTTTCGGTCATTTCGGGGCCAAAGTATTCTACAAGGAATCAAAGAATAATCTCGTGTTAATTAATATCCAAAAAAAAACAAAATTCATAAGGAAAACCTTTTGATTTGATCATCTAAAATCCGCCAAAATCAAAAGGAAAAGTTGATGATAAATGACATCATACGCAAGTTGGGACAAATTGGCCTTTTGAACCCTTCAAAGTGTGCAAGTGCTCGTTCAACTTTGAAAGTTGATGAATGAGTAGTGTAGAATTCTAAAAGGAAAAAGAAAAAGAAAAAGGAGGCTTTCTATGCCTTTATTTTTGTTCGAATTTGTCATACTTAGATTACACGTATTTCGACCGGAAAAAGACTACACGTATTGAATAATAATAAAAAAGAAAAAAGAACTACGTACACGTAAGAATTTCAAAAATGTTAGAATTTAGCGTTGAATTTTCGGCCATCAAATTGACAAAACTTCAGCTAACTTGGTTATTGTTGGTATGTCACAGCTACAAGCCTACAATCATAACATAGTCACTTAATTTCGGATCTTACAAATGACATAAGAATCTCCATAGATCATAGAGGTTGGTATCTTCAACCAGGTAGGGACACTTGGATCTATAACCCCAAAAGAAACAAAAATGGAGAGGTGGCAAATTGAAATAATGTGGGTAGGTAGTTGATATGAGAACAAGGAAAGAATATACGGATACATATACTAGGATACGTGTAGCAAAAACTTGAATGAATTTTGTTCAAATAAAGACGTTATGTATTTATTTATATTTTTCAATTTTTAGAGAGTAGCGATAACCCTACTCCCCCATTTATTCACCTATTATCTGCTATTAAAATGTTTATTTCTTTTTGTTCATTTTGAACTATGATGGCCATTACCGCCGGCATTTATCGTGCCACATAGTTAGGTTGTGCCTCATTTACTGCCGGCATTCATCATCTTGGCATCTTTGGTTGAAGAAAAATACCATTAAATTAGGAGTAATTATAGTGTGATACAATAGTACAGTCATATGATCCTAATTAAATTAGCTGGTTGGTCATATCTCATACAAGATTATTCTCCTTGGTCGGGGACTCGGGGGAGCTAATGTAGTCCTAATTTGAAGCTTATCCTTTCGTGTAATTTTACTATAAAATGAAATTGAGTTTTTATTTTAATGTTTAGTAGGCCTCACACTTTGTTAAGTAACAATAATTTGCTCTTTTTAAAGTAAAGATGGATATGGGAGATAAGAAAAGGGAAAGATGTGAGAGAATATACAAAGCTATTAAATTTTTTTTTTTAAAAACCTACTTATTCCAATCAATTTTCTTAGAAGGTGAGAACAAATTATTATAATCCGTTTTCTTTTGTGGGGATTAGCATAAAAAATCAAATTTAAATTGCCCATTTGGTAGACCAACAATTATTATTACAAAACCGAATCCGAATATGATATTCCACACACTCTGAGTTGGAAACTTCATAAATCTGTGGGTTGAGAAAAATAATTATAGCATATATGCTGAGAATATGATTGGATTATTGGTACCATATGGTAAAGAAATATTATAATTATTAGAGATATTCAAAATTAAAAGAAAAAAGTCTTGAATTTAATCTAATAAAGAAAGGCCCATAAAACACATCATCAATGGGCTGGACAGCAGCTAGCAAATGAAGGACAGAAATAAATAAATATATAAATAAAACAATCTCATTAATCTTTTTTATATTAATATTTTCAATCGAAACACAGCTTTAGCCTTTACTTTCGCTTAATTTGCTTGCTCTTTCTCTCTCTCTCTCACTTTGCCTTTGACCCATCGAAACTTGCCGGCAAGTAGCCGTCTCCCAATTAAATACTCCACCTTCAAATTTCAATCCCTTCCCCATTTAACATTCCTCATCTTCTCTCATCTGTATATAAATTTCCCCTTTTTTTCCCCTTTTTTTCTTCATATTTCCATTTACTCATCTTCTTCTTCCGAACCCAAGTGTATTCGTAACTCTCTCTGTACCCACCATGATTTTCCCTTCAAAAAGAAGGAAAAGACTTATGAAAATTCCCTTTTCACCGCAAAAAGCTCTGCTATAGATCACCAAATTTCCCAACTTTTTGGTTTTGGGAACTGGGTTTTTGCCCCAAAATTTCAAAAGAAGAAAAAGAATGATTCTTTCCAATCCATTCTTTCTTGTAATTGTAACCATCTGTATATTTGTAGCAATCCGTGTGGCTCTGTACAAAACTGGGTTGGTTTTTCTTGTGAAGAAATGGTGGAGGCGATTCGAAGACTGCTTCCATGTCTACCAATCTTTCAAAGTCCCAGAATTCAACGAAAGCATGCAGGAAAATCAGCTCTATGGCAGAGTCACCGACTATCTCAACTCTCTCACCTCCATTGAAGATTCGGATTTCACCAATCTCGTCACGGGCAAAAAACCCAATGAAATTGTACTCAAGCTCGACCGAAACCAGACCATCGAAGACGATTTCCTCGGCGCCAAGGTGCTATGGGAAACAGGGGCCAATACAGACAGTACAAGCAGAAGCTTAGTGTTGAAGATTCGAAAAGCCGATAAGCGTCGGATTCTCAGGCCATATTTGCAGCACATCCACGTCGTCGCTGATGAGCTGGAGCAGAAGAAACGGGACTTGAGGCTTTTCATGAACGTTGAAGCTCCCAATCGAGCATGGAGAGCCGTCCCGTTCACGCACCCATCGACCTTGGAGACCATAACCATGGAAGCCGATCTCAAATCCAAGGTAAAATCCGATTTGGAGTCGTTTCTCAAGGCCAGGCAATATTACCACAGACTGGGTCGGGTTTGGAAACGGAGCTTTTTGCTATACGGGCCATCGGGCACTGGAAAATCAAGCTTTGTGGCCGCCATGGCCAATTTCCTCAACTACGATGTGTACGATCTCGATCTGTCGAGAGTCAAAGACGACTCAGAGCTGAAGACGCTTCTGTTACAGACGACGACCAAGTCGGTAATTGTGATAGAGGATTTGGACCGATATCTCGCCGAGAAATCGACGGGTTTGAGCTTTTCGGGGATATCGAATTTCATGGACGGGTTGTTGAACTCGTGCTGCGCGGAGGAGCGGGTCATGGTGTTCACAATGAACTCGAAGGACCACGTTGACCCGGCCTTTCTGCGGCCGGGTCGGATCGACGTCCATATCCATTTTCCGCTCTGCGATTTCGGAGCCTTCAAAAATCTGGCGACGAGTTATTTGGGGGTGAAAGAGCACAAGCTTTTTTCTCAGGTGGAGGAGATTTTTCTGAGCGGGTCAAGTTTGAGCCCGGCCGAGATTGGCGAGTTGATGATCGCGAACCGGAATTCGCCGAGTCGGGCCATTAAATCGGTCATCACGGCTCTGCAAACGGACGGCGATGGGAGGGGGGCGGGCATGTTCGGGCGGCGGGTGGGGTTTGATGTCGGGTCGAGAAAGTCCGGGGACGAAATGGTTGAACCCGGCGGGGTGTTTTGCGGGGAAGGCGCTCATACGGTTAGGGACTTTAGGAAGTTGTATGGGTTCTTGAGGATGAAGAGCAACAGGAGCTCTCATTCTCAGTCGTTCGATGCTGGCTCGGCGAACAGGGATGGCTGATCGGACGGCTTGGAAATGGCGATGTTTTGAAGGGGTATGTTCGATGCTACGTGTCAAGTTATAATTGGGGGAACATTGCCCTTGGGTCTCTGGAAGAACAGAGAATCAATATAGGGGGAAATGCAGCAGAATACAGCTTAATTTAATTAGAACCAAAAACCAACAATTTGTTTTGATATTTGTTTGATATTTGGATATTTGTTAGTTGGGATTGGATGCTTTGTGGATAGATTAATTGACACAATTGGGAATGTGCTTCTGTCTTTCTCTTCTTCTTCTTCCCTTTGTTGGAATGCACTGCCCTTTGTTGATACACATGTAAATGACATTGTTTTAATTTTCTGAAAAAAATTAGCTATTCATAAATTACAGAAAGGGAAATGGAATCCAATATTTACATGAATTCAGGGATAGGAATAGCTGTTCTTAACCACTTGAGTTGCAAGTCCGCGTTGTACAATTGTTAAATTCATTGTATACCAGACATAACGGTTAGTTTAGTCGTATCATGTCGAGATTCAAACAACAAAAGGCCAAATTGGAGTCCCATCTAAAGAAGTTTTATTACCATCCAAGCATACACCAACCAAGATGCAAAATTAGTAATGTATAACACCAAAAAATCAGCAATCAAATTATGCTTAACAAAGTCAATGTATTCACAAATGGACACTCTGACCTTATTTTTAACCTTAAATCTTATATGACAAATAGTAATTACTATAATATTTACAAATTAGTAATACAATTACTCACGGGGGTATGATTGAAGAGAAATGGAAAGATTCAAAGAAAAATAGATTAAGCTACTGCAAGTGACAAAAACAAACAATGTATTAGTGATGTCACTGCATTTGACTATTTTGTGCAAAATGATATTCTTTTTCTTTGTTGCTAATTTTAAAGGTTGTTTTTTTTTTATGTTCTCATCATTGGTCATGATGGTATACGATCCTGCTTCCTTTTCAAGTCATTTTTGTCTTTAATCGCAGAATCAGCCAAAATTTTGAAAGCAAAAATTTGAAATCAGAATTAACATATGATATTTATTTATATGACAATAGTAAGTGAAGGAAATGGATAGCAATTACGCATGGACAACTGGTTCATCGTCTTCATTTGTTTCCTCAAATAATGGTAAGTTAATACTCGTTTGCTAGTCAATTCTCAAAATGATTCTCCAAATCATTGAGAAGTGGTTGTGGGAGATTCAAGTTTTTTTTTTGTTGTTTCTTCTTCTATATAAAATGAGGATTGTAAATTTATTGGGAAAATTGTGTCTGTCAAATACTTATTGTTAAGTTGTTTGTACCATATCTGACCGGACCCTCTCAACTAGAACACGTGGAACAAATGGCCCACCTAACCCAGCTCAATCACTAGAACTCACAACGACCATCGGCAGGGGATAGCCTTCGGCAACTTCACCAGTCGATTCAGCTCAACAAGGGTACCTGTCGTGCTACTTTTATGTGGGGACATGCAGCAGCCTCTCGGAGAATGTCTAGAAGTCTCGTAACGAAACTATAACCCATGGTGGTCCACCTCTCTCCTCTATAAATTGAGCTCTTGCCCCAAAACCGGTGCCTAGTGCCTTACCGTTGCTCTATCTTTGCATATCCACCTTGCATCTACCGTAGGGCGCACGTGACCGAGGGTGGATCACTTCGAAGTTGGTTCCATTTTTGAACATCAACATAAGTTGTTTTCATTTTAGATACACAAAGGTGTGAAAGTATGCTATTATTGTGGAACTATTTTATATATTATGTTGTTAAGTTGTGTGTATTTTAAAATGGACACTGCTTCCTTCCTTCCCTGGAAGGAGGCATTCCTACTTCCTACAAATCACATTTTGACACATATGGAAAAATAATTCATGAAAACCACAAAAAGAAAAATCTCCACACACATGTCAAACTGTGATTGACAAAAAAGTAAAAGTTCCTTTTAAAATTATGTATGAATGTGCCAATTGTGATCGTTACCATTTACCTAACATACTACATATACACTATATATATGACAAAAGATTAGTCATCTCTTTGTGTAGTTTAATGTGCTTCATACCAGTCATGATTTTTTTTCTTTTCTTGAGAAGCTGATTTATGCGATGCCTCCAAAAGCAAAAGTCCTGTTATGAACTTGGTATGAAAGTTGGCCAAATCGTCCTTGACCAACAATTTAAGCAACTTTCTAAATTATGACGAATAAATAAATAGGATGTTAACCCTACAAAAATAAATAGGATGATAGGCGTAGATAACACACGAAAAAATATGAAAAAGCAAAATAGAAAGACGACTTTTGGCAATATGGCACTTTACAAGAAGGAATTTCGCAGCTTCGATCATCTCCATTCATGTATATATATATGTCTGACTATAATTTGCACCAATAATACAAAATTTATTTGCAAAATGTTGTCTCATGATTGATTTTTTATTTATTAAATTTATACATAAAAATTCCAAATCAAAATAATTAACCAATTCATTTTATGTTGATTTTACTTACTTTCGACGACTTCATCATTATATGACATGAATCTGGCAAATATATATATTGCAATTATAAGGGGTATCAGTTCAGGTATGTTCTGAGACAGGCCAGCTGGGTTCTTTTATCTCATCAATTAAAAGTTCAATGCCTCGATGTTATGCCTGATATGGACGTGGACCAAATTGCTCCAGACAGCATGATCAAGCCTACTCCTTTTGCCACCCTATGCATGTCCCACAACAATTCAAGGAATTTTATTAGGCTTAATTGTAGTAATGGTCTTTGAATTATATATTTTCATCCCTTAATTTAAAAAACAGTTGCACATGTCCTTCAATTATGTATCGTGTTGCGTTGTTGGTTCTTCCATCAAATTTTGTTAAATTTTCTGTATAAAATAAGGATAAATTCTGAAATTCATCCACAACCCTCATCTTCCTCTATTGCTGCAACCCTCTCTGTCACGCTAGGCACCCATCCCCAGCCCGTATTCCTCAAAATACTCCAGCCCCAATTCTCACCACAACCCTCCCCCTTCCTCCTACCCCTTTTTATCCCACAAAATCTTTAAAAACCTAAAATCAAACAAAACAACTATAATAAGTTTTTTTTTCTTAAATGGAGATCTCCAATGAGCTCACATGAGAAGGCATGAAGTACTCTCTCTCTCTCTCTCTCTCTCTCTTCTTTATTTTATGGGTAATTACTATAATTTTACATTTATGGATGTTTATAGTTTATGGTTGATGGTTGACAGTGTTGGGTCAGGGTGGGAGGAAGGATTGGGTGGTGAGTTTGGTACAAGGGAGGAGAAGCAATCAAATTGTCTTTCTTTTTTCCTTTTTCTTTATTTTAGTTTTAGTTTTATTTAATTATTTTTTGTTATTTTGTTTCTATAAATATTTGGAATGAATTTTCAAGTTTACCCATGGATTTAACGAAAAAATAAACAGACTTAACGGAAAGGACCAATAGTGCAACACGATACATAATTGAGGGATCTCTACAACTATTTTTGGAGTTGAGGGATGAAAATGTAACTATGGGTATAGTTCAAGGACCATTGCTACAATTAAGTCATTTAAAAAAAATATTATTCAAATATATGGTAATGAAAAAGGGTTTATATGTAAATCAAATGATTAAGAGTGTTTATCAAATTGCCCTCTTTTAATACTACTTATATTTAAAAGAAGTGTGATAATTTCTCTAAGTGAAAATTATTCGAATATATAATTCACATTCTAAAAATATCATCATACACTCCTTATAATTCACGGGCCCAATTTGAAGGTGGTATATCGTAAAATTATTGTTAGCTTCAAATAAATCAAACTTTACCTTGCCTTTTAGCCATAAATCATCAATGATAACAAAAAATCATGCCACAATAGTTCATGAAAACATACATTTTCTAGTGAGATGTCATACCAATTAAAGCTTATAAGTAAATAAATAAGTTACATGAACTTGATGTTAAACTTTACACCAAAAGGTAAGGCATCATTATTGCTAAAGCCTAAGTGGTTGGGATATAATGAGTGCTTAAGCTAAGCAAGGGTTGTATCATAAATGTTATGCAAGATACTTCAAAAGGAAAATGATTTCCTTCCAATTTTATAACCTTGTTTTATATGATATGTTGTTCTGCTTTTGAGTTTGCTGCCCATAACCTAACTCATGATTGTGTTTGATGCTCCTTTTGGAGATTGATAGATGGGCTAGCTCAACAAACTTCTTCAACTTTGCCAGCAAAAAGAAAGAAAGAGAAAGAAAGGAAATTTGATAGAAAATGATGTTTTTGGGTGATGCTTGTAGATTTTTCTGTACCTACACTACCTTGGTGAATACAAATCCCTAATTTGTTGCCCAAAAAGACAAAAGGAAACGAAAAAGAAAGAAGATGATGGGGCACTATTGTTTTCAAGCTGTGTAATTTAGGTTCTTTTAGCCTCTTTGGTGGGTAATTTGTTGCTTGACAGGCTCAAGTGAGGTAGATTGACACCCTTTAAGTGGCATGTAACAGTCTTGGGTCGGAGAAAATTTTGACGAAAAGCGCTTCCCACTAAGTAAATAAATTTAGTGTTTGAGTGACATGTATCGTTCAGTTAAATATATTGCACATTACACGTTTATTTATTTATTTGTTTATAAGAAACCCACCTCTTCTTTTCGGAAGGCAAAGTCTCAAACTTATGGAGTTAAAATACAATGCAAACCCCAAACATGGAAAAGACCATTCAGCATTCGTGCAATGCGCTCAAATAATGCAATGCAGTCCAACTCTAATATTTTCCATCAAACGAAGGACGACTTGTCGTTTTACACACCTTGAGCCACCTCAAAACGCACCGTTTCATTGCTTCCTCCAACCTTTTAAAAAAAGCGAGTTACTTGACCAGGGCCCAGCTTCTGATAAGAAAGAAAGGAAGGCCCAATGGTTCGGGCCCTGCCACCCAATGCCAAGGTCCACATTTGACAGTTCACCTACAAAACTTCTCTTTTGTACTGAGGTGGGTCGCCCGACCCAACCAATCAAGTACCGTACGGATCTTTTGTTGGCATATCATGCAAAATGCCATGTTGTGTATCTCTGCCATATGCAATAAGTGTTCATTTGTTAAGCTCTTAATTGAAATTCAAATGGAAATGGAAGAGCTTAAGTGATTAAGAATAATTATTCATGTATTTGAGATCCTGTATTTGAGTCCCCCTCTTTCAATATCGCTTTTGTATATAAAGAAAAATTAAATTCAAAGACCAATCATGATAATTACAATCATATTACAATCGAGAAGACTTATAACTCCAGTGATAAATTACTTGCCCCACATTTCACATTTCGCCATGAGAATTTGACACTTACTTTTTCCCTTCAAGGCCTTTAGCCTCTTTTTTACTTGTTACCCCAAACCAAACAAATTCAAAAAAGAAAGAAAAGAAAACATAAATGGCTCATCCTTGATGTGGCAGTAAACAAGTTGAAAAATTATACCACTGGCCCCCTCACCTAATACAATTAGATCAACAAGAGCAAGCAGACAATTTCTTCATCTCACTAATTTCCAACTCAGACCCAGAAATAACATCAATTTTAGCTCCTTTAAGATCAACCCCATTGGATTTGTTTCCATTGCCACATTCCAATGCCTTTTTAGACACCACCCCATATATCTTCTCTAGGACACTAAAGAATGCAGTGTCCACATTTTCACCACTGAAGGCTGATGTCTCAGAGAAGAACAGCCCTTGATCCTCAGCAAACTCAACTGCATCTTCTGTGGGCACATCTCTCTGCTCCCCAAGATCAGCTTTGTTCCCAACCAGCATGATCACGATCGAACTGTCGGCGTGAGCCCGGAGTTCCTCCACCCACCTAGCAACATGATCAAAGGTCTGCCTCTTGGTAATGTCATACACCAGCATTGCCCCTAATGCACCTCTATAGTATGCACTTGTTACTGCTCTATACCTACAAGGACCAACAACAAACATGCTCTTCTTTAAGTTTATTTGTCTGTAAATTTTCTCAATTCTTGTCCGAATCTAATAAATAAGATCAACCAACACTTTGTCCCACAGATTTAATTTTGAGATTGGTTCTATAGCAGCAAGTTTTGAATGCACTTTTGCAGTACATTTAATGCTGTTGCTGAAATTGCTGATATGCAGAGAGAGAGAGAGAGCTCAGTACATAACAACAGTACCAGCATAAAATCAGGTTGTTTAACGTTTATACAGATCCCTGTGCACATTCATGTCTGTCATCTAGAGAAAAGTAGAAAGAAAAAAGAAGAAGAAGCCTGCATGTCTGTAAGTATGGGCTCATACTAATTAACTCATTTTTTGTCATGTTGCAAAACTACATTGATAGCTAAAGCACAAAAGCTGGGAAGCTGGTCTTATCTTCATTTGGCACAGTGCCACTAGCTAGACCTAGATCCCAAATCCACCAACAGGGAAGGCTCCTTTTAATTTATTTTTGCACATTTTGATCACATAATGAGGTAACTACCAACAAATGTTGATTATGTCACATATACACTGCATTAAAACCTCTAATCATATATTCATAATTCATGTTTCATATACCCTATACAGAGCACAAGTTTTAAACCAAAAAGTATTATATGAATGTGCTTGAACAGTTACATCTGCTTCCATAGTAATGTGGATTATGGATTAGGTAGTAATGTTCTCTTCACATACTTACACTGTCGAACAATTGATTATGTTGTCAAATCATGAATTTGAACCACACATTCTGAATAAAATTAAAATAGTTTGGATTCACAGAGTAACAACATAATCATTTTATTATTATGCTGTCAGATAGTCTGAGAAGGCAACATTCTCCATACATTACATACAATAGTGCTTAAGCTTCAATCACCATTCAAATTCGAGTAAAAAAAGTTGAGAGAGAGCTTGAGATTTATAAAACCTTTCTTGGCCAGCAGTATCCCAGATCTGGGCTTTGATGAGTTTGCCTTTAATGGTGACAGTCCTAGTCTGGAACTCAACCCCAATTGTGGACTTGGAGTCAAAGCAGAACTCATTCTTAGTAAACCTGGACAGAATCTGAGTCTTCCCAACTGCTGAGTCTCCAATAACCACCACCTTGAACACATAGTCTATCTTTTCTTGCCCATTAATCTCCTGAGCAACCCTCTGAATCTGATCAGCCTCAACCCCATTCATTTCTTGGTTCATTTTCACAGCACAACTTAACAATCAATGATCAAAAAGACGATATATAGTGCTCTCTCTCTCTTTGTTTTTCTTTTGAAATTGGACTAGGAAGACTGGGTCTTTTATTTAGTCTAGGATGTCAGTGGGAGTAAGTAAGTAAAAAGGAAAAAGATTGAGAAAAAGAGGAGAAGACAAGACAGGGTTGTCAATAACAGGTGGAGGGAAAGAGAGAGCTAGAAATGAAAATAATGGCTGTCCCTCTCTCTCTCTCTCTCTTTCAAATGCTTTAAGCATAGTGCATTATTAAATCATATAGTATATAAGTATAATGGCTTTGTGCTGTGCATAATTTGGGCTAACTCTGTCAGTCAAAAGCTGAATACTAAGATTTATGTGCTTAACTTTTAACTATAATTGAATACGTACTTCTCAAACGGTCTTTTGATGTTAAAAAATATATATTTTGGGATAATTTCGCTACCACTCAAGGGATTAGCTGCAGTTTTCCTGCTTTTCTCCTCTCCATGCTAAATTAGTATCCACAATTTTTCCAGCACATTTGCAAAATATTCCTTACAAGTTTACCCAAATATGAAATTACATGTAAGAAAAAGTGTTCCACGAGCACCAATATACGACTTGATTTATGGGCTGGAATGGGCTGGGCTGGGCTGGGCTGGGCTGAATTTGATGGTATTGCTTAATGGCCTATCTGTTAGTGGGCCCTCACAGCTTACCAACTTCCAAAGTTTTACTCTGCGGCTTGCAAGCCTGCAACGTTCAAGTCAATTTGAATCACAAATAATAATTCAGAGAAATTGCTTTCAAGGCAGTTCATCTCCATTTGTTGACATTTAGTGGCTGACCTGAAAGCCTGAAACTTATCCTCTTCCTCTCTCCTCCATGGATACCCTGTCAAGCTCTGTCTCAACCCTCAAAATCCCTACCCTTCTTTCATCAACATCATCTCGTGAGCTCCATCAATTCAATCGTCAAAGTCCCAGAACACACAAACTTCCTCCACAATCCCACCTTCACTCCACCACCAAACCCAACTTAATCTCCAACAAAACCCCTTCTTTCTCTCACAAGCTTGTCCCTTTATCTTCAACCCCCTCATTCTTGAACTCCTCTGCAACCCTCTCTCTCAATTCTTCATCATCTTCTGATCTCCATAGAAAACCAGCAACTGGGTATGCCGCTGCTCTGCTAGACATAGCTCAATGCAACAGTTCTGTTCATTTGGTTGAGAAGGACATTCAGAGGTTCTTGAAATTGCTCCACAATAAGCAAGTCCAAGCTGCCTTGGCCAACCCTTTTGTGGGTGAGAAAGAAAAGGGCCAAGTAGTGAACTTGGTGGCTGAGAAAGGGAGATTCAATAGGCATTTGGTGGGTTTAGTGAAGATGCTGGTTAGGAAAAATAAGGTGGGGATTGTGAAAGAAGTGTTGGAGGAGTTCCAGAGGATTTTCAATGAGTTGTCTGGGACTGCTATGAAGGTAAAGAATTTGGTTCATGAAAGCTTACTTTCATTTGATGTATGATGCCATAAGCAATCCAAAGAATGTAAAGATTGCAACTTTACAATCTATGACCAATGCAAAAACTAGTTGTGCTGTATGAATGCATAATATGGCTGTCCAACATTCAAATTGGATATCCAAATAAGTTTGTAAGCTCATCAAAGCCTATATTTTTCATAATGTTCTGGATATTCTTGGTGATGATCACTCTCAGTTTCCCGCAATTGCAGAAATGCCCAAATTTTTTTCAATACTAGAATGGATCATTTGGGGCAGGAGGAGAACAACATTTTACTTGTTGGTCGTTTTTGAACACATCATATAATGCTTCACCAATTCAGTGAAATTTGTTAATCCACCCGGAAAGAACATGATAATGGATTGTGTTGGTATAAAATTTTAGATTTTGTTGAAAGAGCGACAATGATCATACCGAGTACCTAAAAGAAAAAATTGGGATGAGTAGATTTTCTGTAATCTGTTGTACATTACGAATTTGACTCTTTATTTTGTCATTCCATTTGAATTCTTCTCTTTAGCTTTGAATTCTTCATCCATGGACCATTCTTTGCTTTCCACTTTTCACTGTATGCTGCTTCTTGAAAATGTCAAAGGTTCATGACCAGCATTCAGCAAATATTATAAGTCCACCTTATCAACCTCTTCTGTTTCTTCATAGATTTTCTTTCAAACTTTTCATCTTTAGTGGAGTTCCTTGTTAACTAGATGTTAAACTCACAAAAGCAGCTGGGTGCAGAATATGATGGTGGGTGGAGATAATCATGATAGTCCTGGGGGATTTGATTACTTGGGGATTCGTCAGTGCATTATAATGCAGCAAAAAGTTGATGTACTTTCTTCATTGTATTTTACTGCACTTCAGTAAATCATACATACTATTAGTGGGGGCAAATAATCTCTTAAAAATGACTCAGCACAATGTGCCTTGAAACATACCAATGGTAATTTTGTATTAATGCACAAAAGAATTCAGTTCATGAGAGAGCTTATTTCTTTTTGCTGCATGAAACCCCGTTATTTTGTACAACCATTGAAGTATCAGCACGCCACAAATTTGTATGTGAAATGACAATAAGTGAGAATAGATTTCTAGTTTAAAGGATTAAAAAAGTGAAAATAAATGTGAATTCTCTGCGGATCGTTTCAGCTTTTCCGTTGGATTAGGTCACATGAGAAGTTTTACTCATATATATCATATTGTTATTGGGATGACTCTTTTAATACTATTATTTCTATTAATCTAATAAAATTTTATCACCTGATATGGATAAAATAATAAGAAAGTTAAGAAACAAATCATTAAATAGAAATTCGGTTTTTAATGAAAAAGATGAAGGGAAACGTTAAAATTATTCGAAAAGCTCAACCCTGGGGTGGGACGACATATGAATGGTATGAATCGAATGGGAAACAAATGCAATGGACAATAAGTGCGTTTTAAAGTTTAAAGATTTTTTTTTCATCTTTCTGTGGTGTGGGAAAAGGGAAAACGTGATTGACCAGTGAGACGGCAACGGGCCCTCAAAACAATACGTGTTTAAGAATTCCCTTTTTTTTTGGTCGAAAACGTGTTTAAGAACTTCTTCATACTTTTCAAAGACGGATGGCAGTGGCATGGTGATGAGTTTTCCAAAGGCTGTATAAGCTGCGAGCTATTTTTGTTTTACCTCCGGAACAAAGTTGGGTCTCTATTTTTTTTTTTTTTTTTTTTTTTTT